>RHLR01000250.1:0-28414 GCA_009806335.1 Davidsoniella australis | reverse complement strand
TCGTCCTATCATGGAGTACGGTTCGATTCTCTGGTGGACAAAACTAAAGCCAATTTCCCTCAAAAAACACATTGAGAAAGTACAAAGTTTGGCGATTTCCATGATGCTTGGCACCTACAAGCAGGTTTTTTTCTTCTTTTTTTCAGAGACGAACGATCTAGATGTCCATGCTTTGTAAGTTTGCGCAAGTATAAAAGCCAACATAACATAATACAACCAAAGATACAGCTATATATCTAAAGATACAGCTATATATCTAAAGTACATCTATAAAATAATAGATAAAGAGTTACTCACCGTCAGCGTTACGATGGACTGCATGACATGAGTACATACAGATACATTACATAGCCGTCCTATCGTACTTTTGTCAGTTCTTTTCACCATCCAGTACTTTGACACAAAAAACTTGCGTCCCTGTCGATTTATGCATACAGATATGCACCTACACACACTGTTTGTCCGTCTAAAAGCACATGCTTCTCGTATCTAGCAAGCGAAACTGACAAAGCCAAGCTTATTACTGGCTCCAAATCCAATCCAAACTAGAATAATTTTGGAGGGTGGTATTATGCGGCTGCCAGCTTATCCATATCATGTTTAGAGCGAAACAAACGAACCATATTGTTGCAATAGACTGCTTTTTTTTTGCTCACTAGCCTGTCTTAGGGCAATATATTCACTAATAAAGACGGGACAGGGAAACGTTCTCAAATATAATCCTGAATAAAAGAGTATGAGGAGATACGAGGAAATATGGACGGGTAGAACAATACGATTGTGTGAATATTCGTCTTTCCATTATACATGTATTTGTAAATGTATACTCATTTCACCGCTTCTTGTGTAGGGTAGGACTGATATAGTTGTATATAGCTTTAGCATCTATATGAGTAATACGATCTGACGTCGATATGAAGCGTAAAGTAGCATTTATTACCGTGTTATTTATAGGCAGTGTTCTTTTCATGCTACAGCAAGAGCAAGAACCATGTGTCATTCACATAGATCGCCAGAGCACAAGCTTAAAAGTCTGTTTGTCCTAAAGGAACTAGAACTGTATGAAAGACGTTGGTTAGGTGGTGCTATGGGGCCTAGAAGTTTATGCTAAACAAGCTTGTTCGAATTTGAAAACTTTGCTTATTCCTACGTCAAGGAACTGACTGGTATCGACCAAGCTGACAGAGGATTCATGTAAAGAGCAAGGGCTTGTTCTACATAAGATTGCCAGATTAACTGTTTTATGTGATATGATGTAGCCTTACAACCTGTAGTAAACATGATGAGGGAGCACCAGTCTGTGAGAAGCTCTCAGCGCAGTGAACCTGTAACTTACTTCCAGGTTCTCTACCATCGTACCATCTGCTTGCTCTTGTTCCAAACAAAACCTTCTTGTGTCTCTTTATCTTCGTTTGTCAACAACCAAGATGAAGGATCCGGTGAGTATAAGACCCCTGGCCTGGCTCGTATTCCCTGCATGACACTCTAGCAAAACCTTGAAGCGACCTCAGCTAGCGATGGGGCTAAGCTTGAGCGGCGTCTTATCGCCTGAACTGTATTATTCAATGCGCTGTTTATTTATTGATTCTGCAATATCTTGCTTTCGTGATGGATGAGAGATGGGGGGGGGGGGGAAGAGGACTGCCTAGGCTTACATTTACTGGGTATTTGGTTTGGTTCGTCGGGCGAAGAAAAATGAAAACGAAATCTCCAAGTACGTGCTGCGACGACTTGACAGGCAAGATGAGGAAATATTAGTATAAACACATGTTGGTTAGGAGACAAGGAAACTTGGGACTATGCTACGATATTGGCAGTTAGATGCGTTTACTGGCCAGAAATGAACTCGCTATTCCATTTCCAAGTGACGGAAATGTAAAATTTGTAGTAGTTTTCTCACAAGTCGTCGTCAGCAAATGCAGAACTAGATCACATGGCGCGTTATCCATCTAATGAGTTGGCTAGAAGCGAGTGTGATATTGTGATGGCCAAGATAAGAATGGGAACATTCTTCAATTTGCCGGCTTTGATGACACTCTTGTTTGTGTTGAATTCAAAAGACGAAGATCTATAGTTAATTGTATCATAAAGAGGGTGAAATGTCTTGCTTGAGTTAGGAAACGTGAAAGCTAGGTACATACATATAAGGACAATAAGGACATCAACAGTAGAGCATTTAGGGTTAGTAATGTGATGACTTGCAAGATTATGGAATATCTCCCCTCTTAGACTCAAGGCCGTAGCTATCAATACCCATCTTCAGAAACTGATAATACATACCTCTATATCATCGTGACATCGGCGCCGAAAACGGCCTATCCGTACACTTTAGGTCCTTGTTAGGCCTACTAAACAACTTGGTTCAATTACTTATAGCGTTGCAATCATTAGTTGAGCCGCTGTAGCTCAAATAATCCCAAGGCAACCCCGGCGTCTTTTTCCATTGATAGATTGGTTGACGTAGGCATCAAATTAATACTCTTGTAGTATGTGATCGTCATTTTACCACGGAACACAAAAATCTACGACTTTTTCTCCAAGTTTTCTCATCGTATAACGTTGGATGATTGTTCGACTCCTGAACTATGGCCACGAAAAAGAAAAAAACACTATCAACACACAAACTGGGCTTTTTTCCCACCCTTCCTTTTTCTTCTTCGCCAGCCACCTATGTTGTATTAGTGGCAGACCAGCTGCATGGCGCTAATTCTAGACCTATGCCGGCGCCAATATTCGCTAGCCTAGCATTTGATAAGTTCGCCCGGCCGTTTGGGGGGGGAGGGTAGGTCTGGATATAGATGTAACAGTACTAATGGTGGCATTATAGGAGCAAGCTGGTGCTTGAGCTTCTAGAACCAAGGTCTATAGCTGCTAGATGTAGATGGTGGGCTATCACGACCAAGAACGACGCAAACTTCATGCCTCAACCATTGTGTGGACCATTTCAAAGCTTACCACGTCATTATGTCTGTTTCCAGCTCTCGATTGACTGACTAACTGGCTAGTGAGCTTGATCTACAGCTTAGCTAGAGCTAGAGCTAGAGCTAAAGCTAGAGGCTTTCTCTTTTTTCCAGCACTGAAAAAGTTGTCATGGCTAGTCCTTGCTATGCCCCCTTCAGGCTATTTTTCCGGTATATTAAGAGAGAACGAACGATGCCATGCCATGCCATGTATCCTAGTTTGGTAGCTTGTGATACTATCAGCCCTATATCACACGCCCTCTTTACTTTCTCTCTACCGCCATAAATGCTACACGCCCCGTCTGGCTGGTCTACTTATATTGCAACATTGAGTATCCACGGACCGAAGGAGTTTATTATACGAATCCCTTTCCACTCCAGGGCCTTGTGTTCTCGAAGTCTATCTATTTTGATTCTTCATCTTTATGTCTTGGAACATCTATGTTCTGGCCTAAGTATATATTATATCTTCAGCTTCAAGACCCTAATCACAGACTTTTCTTTCGTACGCTACTTGGACTGTTACTCCATATACAAGGAAGGCCTGCTATGAAATCGTCCGCCTTGCTCGCGCTGCTGGGTTTAACAGCTCAAGCGCTGGCCGATCCAACATGGCCCAATGCCATTGATGAGATCGAAGAGATTGCCTTCCAATTATTCTCGGCAAACGCTCGAAAATTTGCCGACAATGTCAGTCCCTGCACCGATCAACCATTTGGTCCTGGCCGCGTTGCCGCTGCTGAGTGGGTTCGAACTGCCTTTCACGATATGGCTACTGGAAACTCATACACCAAGGTCGGCGGTGCAGACGCATCAATCCAGTTTGAGCTGGGCAACTCGGATAACTCAGGCGTGGGCTTCCGATCTACCTTGCAGTGGATGATACCATTTCTGTCTAGCAAGACATCGGTGGCAGATCTCATCGCATTGGGTCTATATGCCGCTGTCCGTTCTTGTGGAGGCCCTAAACTGGATATTAAGCATGGCCGTATCGACGCGACCTCGTCTGGCCTTACCGGCGTGCCTCAGATCCAGAACACTATTCAAACTTTCACTACCCAGTTTGACCGCATGGGCTTCAATGCCACCGAAATGATAGGCTTGGTTGCCTGTGGCCACTCTCTCGGCGGTGTTCATACTGCAAACACCCCAACGGCTGCTCCAGATGGCAGTTATCCCAACAACCAAGCACCAATGGATACAACTCCTGCCGCCTTCGACAACAACATCGCTCTGGAGTATGTTAATGGCACCACAGCCAACCCGCTAGTAGTTGGCCCCTACCTTCAGGCCAGCTGGCGGTCGGATCTGACTGTCTTCAAGAGTGATGGCAATGTGACCATGAAAGCCCTGACGGACAGCAACGTTTTCAAGTCTCGCTGCCAAAATCTACTTAGTAGAATGGTGCAGTTGGTGCCCTCAAAAGTCTCTTTGTCAGACCTCATCACACCATATGTTGTGAAACCATACCGCCTGGCTCTTTCTCTCAACTCTGATGCCACGACTATAAATCTCGGTGGATCAATCCGTATCCATGCCACTACTATCCCATTGAGTACGATTTCCAATGTGAAGTTGAACTATAAGAGTCGCCTCGGTGGCACTGGAGGAAGCCATACATCAACCTTACAAGGCTATGGTCGAGGCTTTGACGATGAATTCGGCGTAGGCATCCATGTTCCTGTGTATCTAAAGAACAGCTGCTAACATTGAGACTTAGTTTTACCCGCTCAACTTTGCCATTGATTCCAAAGTTGGAATTTCGTCGTTCACGATTGACATCAACTTAACAGATGGAACCACTGTAACTTACGATAACAACGGCAACAGTTATCAAGTTCAGGATTATGTCTTCCTACAGAGCAGCCAAAGTTGTCTTCTGAGCTCCAGTGGCAACTTCACCTCAGTAGCCGCAGTACACAATTCTCAGTCAGATGCCAGTATTTCAGCCGTCATCACCTATAAGCAGTCTCGAACTACCGGAACGAACCCAGTGCCTCAGCTGCTCAAGATGACTGTACCATTGACGAAAGGCAAGTGCTATGGTGATTACACCTTCTACTCGGCTAGCACGACGATTCCCAGTAATCTTACAAGCGACGCTACAGTCGATATCATCAGCACATACAATGGAAATAATTACACCGATTCATTCCGTCGAACTCGAGATATCGGTGGTAGTTGCGCTACGTTCCTCGGTAGTGCAACTTGTAGTGATGGATCATCTACCAATGGCACATCCTCTTCTACAATCAGCTCATCGTCATTGCCTACGTCTAGCACAGCAAGCAGCTCTGCTACGAGCGTTGCCAACTCGACTATCATTGCCACAGGAACTAGTATCAGTAGTAACTCCAGCATCACTACAGCTACAAGCATCTCTGGGTCTATCACTGCTTCATCAGTGTCAAACTCTACATCCGTAGAATCAACTACGGACTCTTCAACGACCGACTCGGGTTCAGCTAGTGCTACCATCACTTCGGCCGCCATTACTGGTGATAGCGATAGCTCTAGTACATCTTCAACTTCAACTGCTACTTCTGCATCTACGACTTCAGCTGTTGCCACTATCAGTGGATATGAGTTTGTTTCGTGCTGGACTGAAGGATCTGGAGTCAGAGCTCTGAGTGGCTCTTCTACGGCTAGTGATGATATGACACTGGAACTATGCAGCCAATACTGCAATGACTATAACTACTGGGGTACTGAATATGGCCGTGAGTGCTACTGTGGTAACAATCTGGCTGCTTCTTCGACAGAAGCTGACGATTCAGACTGTAACATGGCGTGTGCTGGTGATTCGACCGAGTTCTGCGGCAGTGGTAACCGGATTCAACTCTATAAGACCACAGCCGCGATTGCGACCCCAACTGGTGTTGTAGCTCATACTCCCACTGTTGGTGATTGGAAATTAGTTGGTTGCTGGACTGAGGGTGATGGTATTAGAGCCCTAAGTGCTGCAGCTACAGCATCGGATGGTATGACTCTCGAGGTTTGCGCAGAGTTCTGCAGTTCATACCAGTTCTTTGGAACAGAATATGCACGGGAATGTTACTGTGCAGATGAAGTTGCAACTAGCTCTACTAGTGCAGCAGAGAGTGACTGCTCCATGACTTGCGCTGGTAATCAGTTTGAGTATTGTGGCGGAGCCAATCGTCTAGAGCTATACCAGCTTGGTGGCTCTTCTGTTTCTGCTGTCAACACAACCTCAACTGTATCTAGTGTCATCACCTCCATCTCTTTGTCTACTGGCTCTGAAACTCCGACCTCTGAGATAACTCCATCTTCAGTTCAAATAGAAGAGACTATCACTGAAAGCAGTACTTTTGAGTCGGCTACTGCTACTGACCCATCGTCAACAAGTCATTCTTCGCCTGGAGTTACCACGTTTACATCAGCAACTGCTACCCCTACCCTGCAAAATTATGGCACTATTGGGGCTGATTGGGCATTTTTAGGCTGCAAGACGGAAGGCAACAATACTCGTGCACTTCTGCCACGTCTACTTCTGCCAGCAATATGACGTTGGAAATGTGTGCTGAGTACTGTGCTGGCTACACTTATTTTGGTACTGAGTATGGTTCTGAATGCTACTGTGGATACTCACTAGCAGCCTCTAGCGAGAATGCTACAGTGTCCGACTGCTCTATGCCTTGTAGTGGAAATGCATACGAGTTCTGTGGAGGCAGTAATCGCCTAACTGTATACCAATCTCCAGCCACTGGGCCAGGTCTTCCTAGTACTATCGGAGACTTTGCACTACTGGGCTGTTGGACAGAAACTACTAACACTAGAGCGCTTTCTGCCAAGACAACAGCAAGCAGTTCGATGACATTGGAACTTTGTTCGATGTTCTGCAAGGGTTACGAGTTCTTTGGTACAGAATATGGCTCTGAATGCTACTGTGGCGATGAGCTGAATGAGGGATCTGATGAGGCAGATATTGGTGAATGCAGCATAACTTGTGCAGGCTCTGATAAGGAATATTGCGGAGCTGGCAATAGGCTGAGTGTTTACCAACTGACGAGCGTATAAGGAAAACATTTCATAGTAAAGATGTACAAATAGACGGATAGTTTTAATTATATATTTTAGCATAATATATTCATTTGTTTTAACTACCATTGAAAAGTAAGTAGTTACACTTTGATGTTCTCCGTACTTTATTTTCCGATGAAGGTACTACAGAAATCAGATGTGCGCTATAGTTGTTGTTGTATATTATATTATATTGTATTATATTATTATATTGAGTTGTAGGAGCTGTTAGAAGTCCGGTCACACGGGACTCTGTTTCCCAGCTTAGCTAGCATTCTATTTTTTTAATTGAGCTATATACTAATCCTAAATCCTCCTTGTAATGTTTCTGCGGGTTGTCAAAGTAATGGCCATTGACGTGCTTTAACGACGGTATAACGATCAGTATATGTAACAGTGAATCGAGTCTGGTGCAAGTTTTGGCTTATATCACGATTTCTATGAGGAATCCTGGGATTTCATGCTGCAACATCAAAGCAAACTAGCTAAATAAATATGGCAAGAAAGGCCAAGGGGATATAAAGACAGGCACAGGACCGTTTCCTTTGAATTACCATTTGGTTTTTCGTTCTGCTACGATTTTTTATTTTACCAACAACTCCAGAGGGCTCGTATCTTTCTCAAACGTTCGTCGTTCTTTCGTTACCTAATACTAAATAAAGCAAGTACATTTATTCATTTCATTTTTACGACTAGCTTTGTGCGTCTAGAATCCCGAAATTCTCGGATTGGACTAGTAACGGCCAAGATTATTTGATCGGATTATATACAAACAATTTCCTGTTGCGATTCATCTTAGCCTCTCTATATACTTCCATTCCCTCCGCTAGGCCTTGAAAGTCTGTAAAATGACGGCGCCTGTTGACCTCAACTTAGACACCGAACCTGTTCCAGGCTCTGCCTCTGGCTCAGATATTGCTTCTAGTACATCTGACTCTGACTCTGCAATTGATGGAAAGAAGCCGTTTACATCATATCCAGCAGCCCGATTGCCGCTTGTAGACCGATATGTCGACGAGCCTCGACCCCTTCGTGTTGTGGTAATTGGTGCTGGACTCTCGGGTATATTAGCCGGGGCTTTGTTGCCGGCCAAGGTTCCGGGCATCAAGCTCACCATCTACGAGAAGAACCCCGAAGTGGTACGTGCCTGTCATGGACAGATTGGTTCCACAAAGAGCATGGAGTACTGTTACTAATCTCAAGCGCCTTATAGTCTGGCACATGGTTTGAGAACGTATATCCCGGTGTCCGCTGTGATATCCCTTCACACGTCTATCAGTCGACGTTTGAGCCCAACACGCAATGGACTGACGAGTTCTCATACGGCGCAGAGATTCGAGACTACTGGAAAGGCGTAGCTAAGAAGTACAACGTGTACGATCATGTAAAGCTATCTCATCGTGTCGATGATGTTGTCTGGGATGCTGTGGCCTCGGTTTGGCGTGTAACAGTCACAGACATATCACCAACGGGAACAGAAACCGCAGAGGCAGCAAACGGAAAGTCTACATCTACGTTCGTTGCTGAGGCTGATTTCGTCATCACGGCTCTCGGCCGCTTCAACGCCTGGAAGCTTCCGTCGTATCCCGGCCAGGAAAGCTACGGCGGGGTCCTTCGCCATGCATCGAACTGGGATCCAAATTTTGATCCTACCGGGAAACGTGTTGCCATAATCGGTAACGGCGCGTCCGGCATTCAGCTCGTCGCCAATCTACAGCCTATCGTCGGTCAGCTTGACCACTATGCACGAAGCCGCACCTGGATCGCCACATCATGGGCCGGAGACGAACGTACTTCCAAGCCACAGCCATATAGTCACGAGGATAAAGCTGCATGGGCTGCTGATCCGGCTAAATATCTCTCATTCCGCAAGAAGCTAGAGGACGGTTATTGGCGTCGCTTGAACAGTTGGTTCCGCGGTAGCCCGGAGAGCAAAGGCCTTAAAGAGTCGTTCCGTAGCGTAATGGCTAAACGACTAGCTAAGAAGCCTGAGCTTGTCGATAAGCTCGTGCCAGACTTCTCACCCAACTGCCGTCGGCTGACGCCCGGACCAGGCTATCTCGAGGCCTTAGCCAAGCCCAATGTCGATCTAGTTCAAACGGCCATCCGGCGCTTTACTTCGACCGGTATCGAAACAAACGACGGTGTGATCCGCGAAGTCGATGCTGTCATCTGTGCTACTGGCGCCAATGTCGATATGATCCCTCCATTCCGTATCCGTGGCGCACGAGGCACGACTCTTGCCGAAGAATGGGCGCGCGATGGCCCCGAGGCCCACGGATTCCCATACACCTATCTCGGTGTTGCTACTCCCGGATTTCCAAATCTCTTCTTCTTACAAGGACCGCACGGCACTGGTCCAGCTGGCACAGTGCCACATGCTGCCGAAACGCAGGTTACATACATCGCCAAGCTACTGCGCAAGGCCTCTCGCGAGGGCGTCAAGACCATTGCCCCGTCCAAGGCCGCTACCGATGAGTTCGTTGACTACTCTGATGCCTTCTTCTCTACCACTGTACTCGCCGAGAACTGCTCCAGTTGGTACAACGGTGGCCAGCCGGGTGCACGCATCCACGGAGTTTGGCCAGGTAGTGCTGGACACTTAACCCTAGCTCGCAAGGAACCACGCTGGGAAGACTTCGACTTCGAGTATCTCGGAGCCCATGGAAACCGCTTTAGCTACTTCTTCGGTAATGGTCGTACGCGTAAAGAGTATGATCTGTTATCTGATTGCACCGCCTATCTGCGTGAAGGCGCCCCCGATTTGCGCCAGATTCATGAAGAATGGTGGGAGTAAAGTCAGTGTAGTTAGGGTTATAGTTGTATTGCGACTATTCAACAATATGTAACATTGGCAGGATTTCGCTTACCATAGTTAACTTAGTACATAAACTTCTAAATAACAGAGTAGTACATAACTATTTGAGCTCAAAAAACATGATTCTTCCACTCTTTCTTCCCTTCATCTTAACCATTAACCACCAATCATCAAGTCGAACCGGCTTAGTCAGCCGCACAAATCACGACATTCACAGCACATTGACGCTACATATTCCGGCTTATATTGCCATTATCATGAACAATGATACCAGTCTGTTCTCATTTCTCTTCACGCGTTCGTGATACTTTCTTAAATACGCTCATATATCGATGCTATTGTATAATGTCACATTGATGTCCGTAAGTCGCATCTTTGCATCATCTCATATCTTCGCTCAATCTAGACTAGATCAACATTGTGTCGCCATATCATGGGGATTATACGTGATATACAATTTAGAAATCCATGGCACTTGATTGCCTCCCTGCCTCACGCACGGCTCCTCTGTAGTGTTTAGATAGGATAAAATACTGTCAATATCGTTCTGTTTATCTATAAAAATACTAACTAACTTTAGCCGACCTTGGCTGTTACTAACTCGCCCTCCGGAGTGCCTTCGCTGGCCTCATCGTCGTCCTTCTCAACACCAAAGTCTCTAAGTACCAACCATGCCGGGTAAACACTAGCTGCGTACAGTGCAAAGTTGAGGTACACCTGCCCGGTAGCCGCAAAGCTCGACACTGAGCTAAGACCGTACGAAACTGCCTGAAAGCCACTCTCCGAGCCTCTTAGAAGAGCCGAGTAACGGATAATCTCAGCGTTTGTCGTCGCAAGGTTGTGGATGATAAAGTACAGGAAAATGTAGTTCAGCTGGAAGCCAATCGACATGAACAGGAACACTGTCCAACCAGCAGCGAAGCCTTCATCATCCCAGTCAAAAGTAGGCGTGGGAGATTGGTTGGCATAGCGTGTAGAAACGATAGTAAGCCATGTCCACCAGCCGGCTTGTAAAACGACAATTACCCAAAAGGCATATCGGGTACGCTTCTTGATCGATATTTTAGTGGCATCAAGCCAGACCTACAGCCATAAATGATTAGTACGCGTTTAAAAGGTGATAGCTATGTTCTTGTATACTTACACCGAGAAGATTACCAGCTGTAATGGTTACAATGGCGGATACAAAGGAAGCCAGAGCTCTAGCGCGGACTGTGAAGTACACTGTATATACAACGTTAGCAAGCGAGTCAAAAGAATCTCACGATAATTCCATGAAAAACCTACGTGAAATGTAAGTAAAGTACACGGACTCAGAGTAGCAGCCCTGACCGATAAATAGTAAAATCAAGAGGAACCTCTTAGATAAAAACAGACGGACGGTCTCTTGAAGTTCGAATTTGCTCGGCTCCGTGATCTCCAACTCGACTTTCTTTCCGTCTCGTCGTTCAACATCCTCTGGCTTGTTTAAGAACAGTGCTACAAACGGCCCGGCAGCCTGGATAGTGATGAAGATGATGTACACCGTGTACGATACACTTCCTGCAGTATCACGATCCGCATTCAGGCCGAGATTGATAGCACCGCCAATAATCTGGCCACGGAACGTTAGCCAGTATCCCAGAGCCTTGCCCTTATTCCAAGGTTCTGGGTAGGCAATGGTGATGGCAGCTTCCGCCATCCAAAACACACCCGCCGATATACCGCAAAGCGCCGCGCCCAGAAGCTCTAGCCACTCAGTGCCGTACCGGCTGTTGGTGTATAGACCAGCAGCATACGGGGCATAGCCCACAGTGCCGAAGATTAAGGCACCTTTGATACCAATGTATTTGACAAGCACAGGCGAGAAGAAGCAGGAGACAACCATCAGACTAAATGTCAAGGCATTGGCAGCGTTGGTGAGGTACGGCTTAGCAGTACCTCCAGCACCAAGGGAGTTCATGGCGATCCAGATTCCGGGTGCTGCAAGATTGCAGAGACCAACGATGGTGATATTATACCATGTTGAACGATACCAGCGGACTTGAGAATATTGTTAGACCAACCGATTCAAAAAGCAAAATTCCGGACGAGATAGTCGAGAACGTACCTGGATGGTTATGGCTGGCTTCACGCTCAGAACTAACGTCGTAGCCCATTGCTTCAGTGAATGTAACCAGGCTGTCAGGTTAGACGATGCTAGATCAGAAATCTCAAGTGATGTGATGCAGTGCAGATCCGATTGTAAATAGAGCACAAGGCGGGTGGCTGCGATACGAAGAGTAATTTGTTGTAACCTTTCGAGCTCGATCTGACATTAGCAACAGCTGCATGTGTCTGAGTACTTATACGCACAGGTAAGAATACATACAGCCGGTCCAGCTATAGGCGTTACCATATGAGCTATGCTATATCTTCTTGCACTTCACCATGTCATTCGCCAATATTACAACCATACGGCTATATCAAATTAAGTCTCTAATCCAGGGTCTCGGTCGAAGACCTAGCATTATACGCCTACTAATAGTGAATTACTAGTATCCGAGTTTATGAAAGCATGCAAACGTTCCTACGCCTTGCGCCACTGCAACATACAGGCTTCTGGGGGACAATAGTAGGGAATAGATTCCGATAGAGAGCAAAACGCTGTAATCTCTATATCTTCAGGTCTCAGACAACGCGGCACAAGCCATTCTCGCCCGTGATCTCTACACTAACAGGGCTTCTATGTTTCCCTATCAATAATAGACCAAAATAGACGAAACCCGATTACCTAAGTTACCTTTTTCGCCAGGCATTCACACCTCGGCATACAAGTTGCTGCAAATTGCAGAATCTTCTGCTAGTGAATACAAGCATCATACCATCCTCTTGATTGGTCGCATATATTATAAAGTATCGCCATTTACATGTCCTGTCACACATACGGGACAGCGTTGCATTGTATCGTCCGTGAGGAACGCCAACCATTCTGCACGACGTGGGACTGTTGGGTGAACGAAGAACAGTATGTCTACGGGAGCGTGACATTGAACAAACCCTCGATGTCGATAGTTGGGTGCTCGTTGATGTGATAATCGATAGTTTGCCGGAATATAATATCGCTCAATGTCCACCGATATTCGTCGGTCTTCTTCTTGTCTAGCGCTACTACGCTCATTAATGGCAGTGATTGCGACATATTGCTGTATGGTTGGTAGTACATGTCCTTCTACCCCATCCGCTAATCAAACTCCACATCCAATCAATCCTATCGTAATATAGCATGTAGTAGGTATTGGAAGAAACGAAAGCCTGCCAATGCGTGGTTGATCGTAAACACCTCATATCAGGGATGATAAGCCAATGTGCAAACCTAAATAACGTTATAAAGGCCTGCCTTGTGCAAATCTACAGTCTTCCCGTTGGTTGCTTGTTTTATTTTGAAGTCGCACTAGAAAACCAAACACTGGTCTGTTCTCAAGTTTTTTCCTATTCATGCACTTACACGATTAAGTGCTCGCTTATAACCCCAAACCCCAATCGAACCCTAAATCTTGCCGTCCATCGTTTTAAAACCATGGCTGCCCCCCACGATCTCGGCGATGTCACAATTCCGAAAACTACGAAGAAGCTAATCGTCAACGCATTTGTTGAAATGTGTAAGTGGGCATTAAGTCTTTATCATTTGACTAGAGTACTTACTATAACCGTAGGCAGTGGACACCAGTCCCCAGGTCTTTGGCGCCACCCTGACGATCGTTCATGGCAGTTTACGTCGACGGAACATTGGGTATCACTAGCCAAAGAGCTCGAGGCCGCCAAATTCCACGGTGTATTCATTGCTGATGTTCTTGGTGGCTATGGCGTATACAAGAACTCCCTTGAACCTGCTATAATCAGCGGTGCACAGTGGCCTGTAAATGAGCCTTTGGCTGTTGTGCCAGCCATGGCTGCTGCCACTGAAAGCATCGGCTTTGGTGTAACAGTTTCGACGACTTATGAAGAACCGTATCATTTGGCTAGACGACTAGCAACCGTTGACCATCTGACAAACGGGAGGTATGTTAGAAAGCCATACTATACTATATGGCACCAGAAAGCTGACAATGTTGTGGTTAGACTGGGATGGAACATCGTTACTGGATACCTTGATACTGCTGCTAAGAATATGGGTCGCACCCAGCAGCCTGAAGTAAGCTGACACGATATACAAGATATCAGTTGTACCATTACTGACTGTTCCTTAAGCACGATGACCGCTATGCTCAAGCAGAAGAATATATGCGCGTTATATACAAGCTTCTTCTCTCGTCCTGGCGTGACGATGCCGTGATCCTTGATCGCGAACGAGGAATCTACACAGATCCAGATCTCGTGCGTCCCATAAACCACACGGGTCGCTTCTACTCTGTGCCCGGACCTTCTATCGTCCAACCCTCACCTCAACGCGCACCGCTTCTTCTCCAAGCCGGAGCATCACGCGCTGGCAAAATATTTGCAGCACAGCACGCCGAAGGTGTATTCACATCAGCCCACGCACCCGCCGTTGTCGCCAAAAGCGTCAAAGAGATCCGAGCATTGGCCAAGGATCAGTTCGGCAGAGATCCCAAAGAGATCAAGTTTGTTGCGCTGGTAACGCCGATTCTGGGAAAGACTGAGGAGGAAGCCAAGAAGAAGTACGAAGATTATAAGCAATACGCTAGCTCTGAGGGAGCTCTTGCGTTGTTTGGTGGATGGACGGGAATGGATCTGAGCAAGTACGGTGACGAGGAGGAACTGCGACAGGTCGAGAGTAACGCGGTCAAGTAAGTCAAAGCTGCCGATGCAAGCTATATATCTAGAATATCACTAACACTAAAGCCAGGTCAACTGTTAAGGGCTATGCGAGATTCTCCCCGCAAAACTCGAAGTGGACTAAGCACACTATCGCAGAGCATGTCAGCTTGGGTGGAAACGGACCGTTGATTGTGGGAACTCCAGAGCAAGTGGCAGATGCTCTCGAAGTTTGGGTCGATGAGGCTGACATTGACGGCTTTAATTTTGTAAGTCTTTGTTGTTATGTGATAGCCTGCTGTCTCGCGATAATTCAATTTGGCTTCATAATAGAAACTCACTTGTGGGTGTCCATATCGGGCAATAACAATAACGCGATACACGAGTTCCTAATTGAGAAATTTCATACGCTAACATCCTTTTTACTACGCTCACAGGCCTATGTTTTGTTCCCACAGTCTTTCCAAGACATTGCGCAATTGCTCCTCCCAGAGCTTCGTCGCCGTGGCCTATTCTGGGATGATTACGAAGTTCCCAGAGGCACTTACCGCGAGAACTTCTATGCGAAGAAGGGCCAAAGTCATCCCCGTGATGATCACGTGGGCGCCAAGTTCCAATGGAAGGTTGGAACTGCTAAGGAAAACAAGATTATAGATTAGAGCAGAGACATTCAATGGCCATTTCACAATATAGAGATATTCACATTTGGTATATGCAAGAGACGATATGTGTGAAAAACTGTTTGAATGAAACAAAAACAAAAAAAGACCAGAAACAGAACCAAAGCAAAACCCAAAAATCCAAAACTCCATCCAAGCATCGTAAAATCGAGCCAATCCCGGTTAGGCTCGAGCCCAGATATCCAGCCCAGTCATGCCTGCCCACCTGTGTCTCACCAACCTTACCACCTCGTCCCAACTCAGCACTCAAGCAACGAAAGCTCTCCGCCCGTCCAAGTCTATCTCGCCCCGTATGACGAAGTCGGACATCCGATGCAGCATCACTTTGATCTGCTCATCGATGCCCTCCATCTTGTCGCCAAACGCAGGCTCGACGAGGATCTGGACGTTCACGAGCTTTCCGTCGCTCTCGTAGGACGGGTTGTGCACCACATCAACCGTGATGATGCGATGAGTGAGGTTTCTTCGGAGCCACCAAGGTCCGTCACCAATTTCCTTCACGGGATGATCCTCGGGGTAGGAATTTGTGCCGCGGAGAAGGGGGGATGCCTTAGAGATGGCAACAGAGAAGTTGCCAGCCGACAGGTCGGGCATCGCTGGAACCGGCAAGATATTGCCAGGCTTAAAGGCGCTCACGTATCTCGCCGCTGGGGCGTGTTCAACGACGAGATCGTGGGAGGGCATGAACCCGCAGACGTTAGGCAACCCAAAATCCTCGTATTGAGAGCAGACCGGTATGCAGTACAGTCCGCCCTCTTGATAGCGTCTGGGTTGGCTATCCTGGACGGGCTGATAGGATAGCCCGTCCTGAGGGCCTTGGTAGCAGCACTTACTTTTTTGGGCGTAATAGTAGTACCACTCCTGAGCTAATGTAAAGGCTGCTAGCTCAGCCTCTCTGATGGCGCGGATTAATCCACCCTCAGGCATGACAGCCTCCAGCTGTGGGGTAGCTGGCGTGGAGTCGGAGTAGTCGGAGACTCCGCTGTCAGTGTCTAGATCCGGCTCTTCAGACACTAGCTCAGATTGCCCTTCGCTCTGGGCAGTTCCATCCTCGATGTCGTCTAAATTAGACACCTCAGGAACTACAGCGACGCTGCGGGGGGCAAGGAAGACTGTAGAAGCGGCCCAGATGGCCTGATCTTGCTTTGCGAGATCTAGGGCGTTCTGGGCCCAGCTGGTTTCGGCCTCGTCGCAACTGGCCTCATCGAGGTGGCCAAGTCCGGAAACTGCCAGAGACTCGTAGGCGTCAGCACCGAGGACGGCGTTGACACTGGTGCGGATCTGAGCCTCGGTGTCGTTCATTTTGAAATCGTCTTCAATGATGTTAGATTCACAGACATAGAAGCAGAAGAATGGGGAATACATACTAGATCAAATTCCAAAATGAATTGTGAAAAGATGGTGTTGTTGGGAGGTAACGAGTTAACAAATTACAAGATGATTAATCTTGTAAGAGAAAACGGGAAGAAGGAGGTATAAGTCTAATCAATAAAGATGATTCTATCGAGAATAGACTGTAAGTCGCTGAATCGATGGTGATGAAAGATGGAAAGAAAAACTTTTCAAAAATTAGGACTGCGACGCCTTTTTATAGACCGCTGTGGCCAATTTGGAAAGAAAAGTCCTATAAATGGCCAATCGACCCATTAGACAAATCAGGCCATTCTTACTAGAGACTATCTCCTCACTCAGACGAATCTAGAATAGCTGAAGCAGTAATTTTATTGAAGTTCTAAAAGTCCGTATAAGGTTAGACCTCTGGTCATGCCGAAAGCGAGGCTCTGATACGGTTAGCACACACGACAGCTGTCATGAACGTACTTGTACTTCCGGGCAATCGGTGATTTATAGTATGGGTAAGGCCCAAAGCAAGAACATCACGATGGTCAGAGATAGTAAAGTGATACTATAATCAGATTGATTTTACGTGTTTCTAAGATCAGGGGCTATACTATGAGATAGATATCTACAACGTCACAAACAACAGAAATATACACAAACCGTTCAAGTATGTCACATGTATATCAGTTAACCGTTAACTTACTTAACGGTAGTTCTCACTAACACAAGCGTGTTTCCCACTAGTTAAGCCTCACTTTTGCCGCATTTGGCTTGTTGCTCCAACATGCTTGACTGTATTTGTCCTACGCGAGTCTGTAAGCAGAAAAAACGGGGACTTGTACTGATTTAGCTTTCTGCAGGGTTTGCGACAAAGTTAGGGTTTATCATACACTTGGTGATAGTAAATGGTTGAAATGCAACGAGTTGCACCATCATTGCGTGCGATGGCATATTCAGACGATATACTGCAGAAACATGGCTAGTATAAGGAAGTGCGGCACACCATGACCCTGATCGCTACTTCGTCGACTTGCTATATTATAGCTAATGTGACTGGACTGTATTAAATGGCAATGTCGCCAGTCTACAACTCACTTAGGTGATGAGGGGTGCAACACTACATTGCCGGTTCTGTGTTCCTAGCACGAAGTGAGATGATTTACACTGAAGATATAAATATATATGAATGGCCTATTTCCACCGTTTATAAGTCTATCTTGTTTCTCTAGAGAAACAATACAAAACGACACTGAGCTAAAAGTCTTGGCATTTGCTTGTACTACATCACGAATCTTGAACAATAGCCACAACTCTTTATACATACTGTCCATTTTACTATGGCTGCTGAAGCTTCCAATCCCACCTCGGCTTCTCAAAAGCCACTGGGCAAGAAGATTCTTCTCAATGCCTTCGATATGTCGACTATTGGCCACTTATCGCCCGGCCAATGGAAGGTACGTGACGGTGTTCTTGATATAAATTGGTTATTGCATACGTACTAATGTGAAAATAGCGTCCCGAAGACCAGTCGGCTAATAAACGCAAACTTGACTTTTGGATTAACCTAGCCAAGATACTAGAGAAGGGTGGCATCAACGCCCTCTTCCTAGCCGATACTTATGGCGGCTACGATACGTACCAGGGAAGTTTGGATGAATGTGTCCGCCGTGCTGCCCAATGGCCCGTCACAGATCCGACCATCGTAAGAAGGCCCCTTTAATCAATTTATATTCATTGAATTTACTTATACCAACATCCACCTTCTCTAGCCTATCTCAGCCATGGCTGCTGTGACGAAGAACCTCGCCTTCGGCATTACAGCATCGACCTCCTTCGAGCCGCCGTTCCTCCTAGCCAAGCGTTTCAGCACTCTCGACCACCTAACTAACGGTCGTATCGGCTGGAACATCGTAACTTCGTGGAAGAAAGCCGCTTTCAAAGCCATCGGCCTCGACTCGCCCATTGCCCACGATCGCCGCTATGCCCAAGCCGACGAGTATCTCCGGGTACTATACAAGCTCTGGGAAGGTTCGTGGGCCGATGACGCCATCGTCGCCGATGCTGCCACAGACACATACTTTGATCCCGACAAGATACGCACCATCAACCACGACGGCGAGTTCTTCAGCCTCTCATCTCGCCACATCGTCGACCCGTCCCCTCAACGTACTCCGTTCCTCTTCCAGGCAGGCACTTCGCCTGCCGGTAGTGCCTTTGCCGCCCAACATGCCGAAGGCATCTTCATATCCGGCGTGGCCACCCACACAACTGCTCCCAAGATCGTCGCCATCCGAGCCCAAGCAGCCGCTGCCGGCCGGGATCCCAAGTCACTCAAATTCTTCGTCTCACTGACGCCCATCCTAGCCGAGACCGACGAGGAAGCCCAGGCCAAATTCGAAGACTACAAGCGCACAGCCAGCATTACCGGCGGTCTTGTTCTCGTATCTGGCTGGACTGGCATCGATCTCTCGCAGTTCCCCGAAGATCATGTATTAACTTCTGCCGATTCCCTGGAGATCAACAAAGTGACATCTTCACTCAACGCCATCAATGCCCAGGAGTGGACGCCCAAGAAGATTGGCGAGGCCGGCTCTATCGGCGGCTTGGGCGCTACTGTCGTAGGGAGTCCAAAAACAGTCGCAGATGAGCTGGAGCGCTGGGTGCGTGAGGCTGATGTCGACGGTTTCAACCTTGGCTACGTCACTACACCTGGTAGTTTTGAGGACATCGTCGAGCTGCTCGTTCCCGAGCTACGTCGCCGTGGAATATATCAGGAAGCATCGCGAGACGAGCAGTTGACCGCCCGTGAAAAAGTCTACGGAAAGGGCGTTAGCAAACTTCGCGAAGATCACATAGGCTCGAACTACAAGTATGATGTGTACAAGGAGGATCCTCCCTTTGAGAAGAAGGCAGAGACAGCGGTGACTGAGGAAACCAAGAGCACATGATCAAGCAGATTTGGGAACGGAGAAGTAATGGTTATTCATCATTATTAGATACAGTAAATGCAACGCGGTATATTAAAGCATAAGCAGTAGAGAAAGAGTAATGCCCAGTAACGCCGTCATCCCGTCCATGAGGACAAAGAATTAAAAACAAAAGAAGAAAAATGTATATCTGTACTTGCTGCCGACAGCTCTAGTTCGGCTATAGCTAACTCCATCGCTACTACTTCCTCCTCCATCCTCATCTCATATCCTTCAGTCGTACAATACATAAAATGGAAGAACAAGAAACAATTGCCCCTCTTTACAGACTCTCGATCGCTTTCAGCAAAGTAGCAAGTCCCATCTTGTCGACCTCGCCGGAATCCCGTAAAATCGAGCCGACATCGCTCAAGATACCGAGCGGAATATAACAGCCCGTCTTTGCCTTATCCAGGCTTTCCTTGAGCCGGCTCGTGTGCTCCCACTCTTTGGCTGCCACTTCCGCACGCTCAATAACTCTGTTGGGAATTCCGCACATAGCCGCGCAGTGCATACCGAATGAACCCTCGGCCACGCCATCTTCCAGCTTGTACAAGAACGTCACGCGTCGCTCGACTTCGTCAACGTGGATCTGCATGCGCTTAGCCCGGATCTCGGGATGGTTCTCAAATTCCGTGGCCAGTGAGTGGTAGTGCGTAGCGAAGAAGCCTACACAGCCGACATGCGATGCTACATGGTGCAGAACGGCCTGTGCCACAGCGACACCATCGTACGAGCTTGTTCCACGACCTAGTTCGTCCAGGATAACAAGCGAGCGTGGCGTGGCCTCGGCCAGAATCTTCTTTGTCTCGGATAGTTCAACAAAGAAGGTCGACTGTGCTGCGAAGATGTTGTCGTTAGCGCCGAGACGTGACATGATGCGGTCGACGGGCGTCAGGCGGGCAGACACTGCAGGCACAAAGCACCCAATCTGGGCCATAATGACAGCGATACAAGACATGCGTAGCACGGTCGATTTACCAGCTGCGTTGGCACCCGTTAGTAGACTGATGTTGGCGCCGTTTCCACCAAGCTTAATATCGTTGGGGATGAAGTCATCCAACATGTTAGTCATGCAAGGGTGGCGAAGCTCCTCAAACTCGACGACACTACGTTCTTCGTCGACAAAGACAGGACGGCAACTAGGCTGGCCAAGCGAGGCAGATGACTTGGCAAGACTAACAAGACAATCTAGTTGAGAAATAATGCGAATAGCTACTAGCCAAGTATCATGGTCGACATCGAACCGCTTATAGAATCGGGAGGTGATCTCTTTCATCAACTGAGAATGTGTCTCCTCAGCTTCTTGTAGCTTGCGCACGAGGGCACTAAGATCACCAAAGTAATACCGCTTCACGCTGCTGGTCGCCGACATTTGCTGCCAGTTGCTCGGAACCTTGATACTTTTAGGCGCCTCAATCTGGAAGATCTCTTTGCCAACATCCGTATACTTAAGTGCCTTGCTCTTCAGTTCGACCTTTTTCTTGTCAAGCAAAGCATTAAGTTTCTTTTTGATGTCTGCAATACGGTCCGAGCTCTCATCAAAGTCCTCCTCAATACCTCTCTCAGGAATTAGCTTCTTGTCATCCCGCGCCTTACGGCGATCAAAGGCTGTCTTCCAATAGTTCAGTGGCTCGGCCAGGTTCGGCATAGAGGACACCAGTTTCCAAATTAGTCCATCGCCCGTCTTTGATACATCCATTAGACTGACTGCATATTCAATCTGCTCGAAGCCATCGAGGACTCTGACAAAATCTTCCGCTCTGCAAGCGCCAGCGTGGATACGAGAAATCAGACGTTCTAGATCAGGTAGTTTCGTCATCTGAGCGGTAAATTGATCGCGTAGAGCGCGTTCAGTGTTGAGAGTCTGAACAGCATCCAACCGCTCGTTGATACGATCAATGTTGCAAAGCGGGTGGCATACCCACTGTCTGAACATACGTTTTCCGAAGGGGGTGACACAGCGGTTTAGCAAGTTAAACAGAGATCCCTCAATACCACCATTAGCAGTGTTGGTGAAAACTTCGAGGTTGATCAGAGTTTGGCCATCCAAAATAAGAGTGCCGTTTTTCTGAATGGGGCTGTACCACGAAAAGTTGCCTTGTGATACTAAAGACGATTCCATCTTCAGAGTACGCAGATATTGAATCAGGCCACCAAGGGCCGACATCAAGTTATCCTTATGTTTATACTTCTCCAGAGTCTCCGGCCACACGTCGTCCGCGCCCTCGTCCGTCTTGAAATAACTACCACATTTCAACTCGCGTCTCGTGGTATCGGCATCCCAGAAATCAACACCGGCTATCTTGTAGTTCCACAGTGTTGACGGCGCTGTGTTGTTCTTCAATATGCGTAGAGCCTTGGTAGAGATATGTCCCTTCTCCAGGATAAGCTCACGAGGGTTAACTTGGGCCACAAAAGTCTCGAACTTCGTCAAGTCGACATCGTCTTCGAACTCCGCAATATGGAAAGATCCCGTTGCCGCATCTACAAAAGCAAGGCCGAAGACTGGGAGATCATCCACGACACTCTCTTTGATAGAGACACAGTATGTCGCCATGTCATCTTGCAACATATTGCCATCAACAAGCGTTCCAGCAGTCAAGACACAAGCGAGTTCACGACGGATAATCTTATCCACCTTCTTATTCTTCGGTGTATCAGTATCACGCTCGCGCATCTCTTTTCCAAGCGCAGACTCCATTTGATCGACTCGAGCCACTTTGTACCCCTTGGCTACGAACTGGTTCACCCAGGTAACCAAAGATGCCTCCGGAACACCAACCATGCGCATATTGACACGATCAGTCATCTTTAGATCAAACATTTGATGGCCGATAGTAGCATCGTTCTCGTACAGTTCGTAGAACTTTCCCTTCTTGAAGAAAACCACAGTATCCCAAAGCTTCTGCTTGATCTCCCAATATTGTTTTTCAAATGGCGAGAATTTGTTCCAGGCAGCAGGTGGAACGTAGATGGTCGACGGATCATACTCGGCATGTCCTGGAGCCTTTCTATTCATATCCAGGATATTTGCGAGCCATGGATACCGATTTTCGGGTTCGCTATTGCATGCCTTTTCTTTGCCACGGTTGGCAGACTTGGTTATCTTGGGTTTAGTGACTGGATTTTCTCCCACGTGATCGGGATCAAACTTCCACTGCATGCAGGTTGAGCCAGACATCTCGTCAAGATCAAGATTGACCATCTTAGAGCCCATATCGTCTTCTTCTTGCTCTTCTTCCATAGGTGTGAGTTCGCGCTTTGTACGTTTGGGTGCTTGTGGCTTAGACTCAGCCCTCTTGCGCTTCTTCGCGGATAATCTACTGGCAGGGGCATCAGAGTCTTCATCATCGACAACGAAATCGTCCATTTCCACTGTATCTTTCATGTTAGTATTGTATGATGTATATAGCTTTCTTTCGACAATAAAATAGGTACGTTTCACTTACAATCATCGGCACCTCCGTCGTTGAGGGCAGCTTCAGCATCAAAATCTCCATCATCATCGTCATCGACTACTCGTCTTTTAGATGTGCGGCGAGTGTTGCGTTCGATTCTAACAAATGGATCTTCATCGTCTTCGTCGGAAGATTCGGCGTAGTTGACAGATTTTTTCGTCTATTAGGATTGTAGATGTAAGCAAGGTTTCGGCATGGTACTTCAAGAGAGTCAGTATACAAACCTTGCGGGTTGGACTACTGCTCATAAAGGAGGTAGTAGGCTAAAAAGATGAAAGTTAGCATACTGAGTATCTCTATGGCTAGTTGTTGATAACGTACCTTCTTCCGTGTGGAGTTTGAAAATGTCTCAGGATCAGGACCATCACTACTAGGTGCTGGCGATGATTCCAGCGGCTTGGGCTTCTTAAACTTAGGTAGAGTAGGCAGGGTATTAGACTTGCTAGTCGACTCCTTTAACGTCTTCTCAGCTGGTGTAGGTGTGCTATCAACTCCAACCTTTGTTCCAGTCGAGGCTGGAGTCGGCGTAGATGCCGTCGACTTTTTACCGAAGAAGTTGAGGATGTTGCTTTGTTTACCACCAGTGGCGGAGCCGATCTTCTTAGAAGCCGACGACGGCGTCTTGGCCGGAGTCTTGGCCGGTGTTTTAACGGTAGAAGACATGGCGCAATTGTTTAAGGCCCATGAATTGGCAGTCACAGAAGCCAAACAAAGATAGGTGGAACTATTACTCTTGCTAGCCAGTACCCGACAGTCTGGTTATGTGTGGAAGTCTCTCGGTTGAAGTCCGTGTGGTGGGAGCGTTGCGTGGTTTTAAGCAGGGTGCCGTAACGTATTTAGCAATAGTATCCGAAGGACGGAAAAACAAAACAAAAAGACCGTCACCGACTATAAGCTATAAGGCTATCACTATTCGAAAGTGCCGCCAAGGGTGTTGGAAGAAAATAAGAGGGATGAGAATAAAGGGTTGTTTTATTTGGTTCGAGAAGGCGCTCAAAACAAGCCTGTAGCTGGGAGCGAAATCACCAAAAGCTCTCTAAATGCACAACTTCTGATAGCTTCACTGTCGTCTATCAAGTCCAAGAAGCGGGATGGTTGAAAGATAATAGAAAGGCTGATAAAATAAGAGAGGGAAAAAAAAAGAAAAGGAGACCTCCTAGCAGATTAGTCAGGCCGTCCTGCCTCAAAAAAAAACTCTAAGCAAACGAAGTAATTGCTTTTTTTTCTACTTCTTGTCTGGTGGTTGTCTGGCTGAACCTTTGTACTTTCCTTTTTTCCTCTCCAGCAAAACAACGATTGTCTGGCAAACGCGCTTGGACGCGCAGAGAGTAAGAACCCATTTACGCGCTATTCCTGCCGAATTTGACATACGGGTTAGGGTTATACACGAATAAGACGTATAGGGTTATGGAGGGTTAACAGGATTCACATGTTGATATGTAAGGACATTGACAACAATTCCGGGTTGGATCAGATTCTTGTTACATTTCACATGTCAGAGACATTGAGTTTATTCACATAATCTCAATTTCTGAGTCCTATTCTTCGTATAGTACAGATATTCATTCGTACCCAGGATAATCAAAAATACACACTAAACAAAAAACATCATGTATGAAAGGTAGCCAAAGAAGAAAATCAATAGTAGTATCAAGGTAAAAGCAACACTAATAACTCCAGGGCCTATCTTTATAGATAGGCTTAATAGTTCAAAGGGCGAGGTGAAAGAGGAAAACAACGAGAGATGAAACAATTAAACCAGTATTGGACTGAGTCAAAGGATAACAAGCAGAGTGGATATAGTAACTGTCGGGATTGAATTCTCGACTAAAAAAGATAACGCCTTGGCCGCAGAAAAATTCAAAACGGCTAGTTGGATGTTTAGAGATTCCAACTGCCATCAGACTTGATCTGATAAATGGGCTTTAGATCAAGGGTTACGGTAGGTAGTAAAGGTGGGATTGGCAACGGCAATTGTAGGGCTCAACGTAACAAAGATCAGGACTGAGACTGGATCTCGAGTCTGTGTTAATTCATATACAAGCCAATGCCGTTTGCAGTTCCGTACATAGGTGATGGATATGGCGAATTGGTAAGAAAAACAAGGCAGGTCGTCAAGAGAGTAGGGTCATCATCAAAGTGCGTTGGTAAGCGGGCGTAAAATCATGGAGGGGAAGGCAAATGTGAAGTCCAATACGGCGAACAGCCATCGCTTATTTGCTGGCCATAACTGTAATTTTGGTGTTAGCGAATAGTGCTCCCTCGATATATTATGTGAGACAAGGTATGACCTACCAGAAGGAACAATGATGATGACTAGAAGGATAATGATGCCCAGGATGATCCACATGCGCATCTTCATATCCTTCCACCACATCTGCTTGCGCACTCTGTTGGCGCCACGACGGAAGCCTTGCGCAGAGTGAGCCAGGTTGTCGGTCTTATCCTGCAAGGCATCAAGGTGCTGGCCACGCTGCGAAGCCAGGTGGATGTTCTGCTTCATGACATTGACGGTATCGTCAATTTGCTATAGAAGATACAATGGTTAGCATGTGAAGTCCTTGATACCATGATACAAGCTTGATTGCCTGCGTAACTAGGCGGAGCTAAATAAAGCTCAGATTCTGATTTCATAGGCAGGCGAGACAAGCAGGGGTTTTTGAACACCGGTTGCACCAGTCAAAGACAACCAATGATATGGCTACCGGAAAGCGGAAGATTCGAAGAAGATTAGATCACAATGACTGGGATTCTAGCTCAAGCAAATGGTCTCTTGGACTTTGAGAGAAGCTCTTTTCTTCGTCATGCTCAAAATACAACGAGAAAAGGCCTGAGCTCTCTTTGTCGTATTGTACACATGAACTCGGAGCTGGTTATCGCCAGATACAGATGTGTTGACACCAGAATACTTCAGAGTCCCCGGATTGAAGTGTACGGTATCTGAAAGCCAAGACAAGAACTAAATGGCCTAGCATAATGCCATTGCTTGGCCTTGACTACCAGGTTCAACCGGGATACAGAACCCCTCATTGGGAATGCTGAGGACAGCATAGCTAGTCTCTGACTCGTCGCACACATGTAAAAGATGGCAGAGGCATCATGACAAACTGCGCATGGAGATTGCAGAGGAAGAAAAATATCTCCGATGACATCACATGCACATTGTGCAGTTCTATATCCAATGGAATTGATTTTGTAATCCCTCCGGATATCGCAGTGTCGTAAACACTAGGCCATTTAATTGACACTATCGTGACTGTTTCATTTCCCCATTGCTTTCGGGCCGGTAGTTCTGCTTCTTGTCTGTCTGTAACGCCATTGATATCGCTATCATCGCAATAAATGTCTACTTACAGCTTGGAGTGCTTGTGTACGAGGGTCACCATTGTTGGTGTTCTGGGCTCCCGCAGCCTGACCACCGCTGGGGATGTAAGGGTCGTAAGGCGCATCCTGGTGCTCGGGCATTTTGGCGGTTGTCTGATTGATTTTTCGAAGATAAAGGTAGAAGAAAGATCGAGTCTTTCAATCAAGAGTTGAAGCCGATTAAAGAGCTCTCGTTTAAACGGGGTTCGTGAGGAGGGGGTGGAAGATGATTAGCGTCAAAGCTAGTAATCAACCTAGTACGCCGTAATAAGTCGAGGAAAGTGCGAAAGGTAGAGTATAGAGGTAGTAATCACTGAGGCAGGCGAATCTATCGCGAGTTGAGAACAGAATAAGATAATATTGCAGGACTATGTTGATAAGTCGGTCGTTGGACAAAAGTCTTTGATGTAGGAAGAGGAGAAAAAAAAAAGAAAGGAGAAGAGAGAAAGGGAAGAAAAGAGGAGGAGAGCCAGGGAACGATGTCTTAAAACAGGCCGCCTAGAACAGGAAGCAAAGTCACGCAGGAAAAAAAAGCACTACAAAAAGCAAAGAACGGTCTCTGAGCCTCGCTTTTTTTTGTGCCTGCTTAGACTTCGTTTTCGCTTTGCTTTGGCTGGCTTTGGCTGCATGACAAGCAGCTACATATCTGTAGGCAGGCGGGCGGGCGCTACGGCTAACTTAGCATCAAGCGCCTGGAAAGACCGCTACTGGGCCCACCAGATGGCCTAGAACCTACTAAAACCCTCTATAGCTGAGCCACAGGAGAACAGGGAAAAAGAGAGGGACAAAAAAGGCTCCATTTTTGGTGATGGGGGGGCAGCCTTGACAAGGGTACAAAGGGTAACAAGCTGTTGTACGGTGTGCCATGAGACCGAACACTGTAATACCACGGCACATATCCTCGACGTGATCGTCAGTAGCTGCTATCTGGATCACTCATGCTTGATTACTTGCATCCAGATAATCGCCTTTTTCAACAGAGCAATAGAATATCCTTCTTTGTGATTTTTTTCTCGCCCTCATGGCTTTCCTGTGATATCCTTGTCCCTCGCATAGCTATCGAGCACACAGTGCGACATTGAAGTCACCTGGTGTGGCTTGGCTACCATCGAGTGTGCTAAATCACGTGCAATACCCAATAATAGCAAGTCTAGCGGGCTAATCGTGGCTGCCGCAGGCTCGGCGCTGATGACGTCTTTAAGCTGTAGACCGGGATATTTCTTCTTCTCTAGTTGTATATGTATACAGATATGTAGTCCCTCTTTCTTTGTTCAGGACTTTGAAATGCCCGGATTCTCGGAGGAATATACAGATATACTAGTCATAGTACTAGTCACAGCTAGTGGGTGGAGAGACTGATTGATGATATGGCCTTAGCATGTGAGCTGTCTGCAGTAGTGCTGTAACCTTGATGTAGCGTCGAGAGCAACGAAGACCGCATGTCTCTCCACATTATAGGCACGTCCATGAGAAGCGATGTACATATCTGTATACTGGAACAATTATATCTTTACGACTGCGTATATACATATGTTCCTTTGTATAGATGCAGAATAACGCACTAAAGAGTTCACCAGTTGGTGCTACTAGGGGTAGGGCCGATGAAACACTCGCACCAAAATTCTAGTCTACTAAAACACACTGATGCTAATCTGATGCACGACTCTAAACAGTATCAATGCTATGAATGCGTCCATATGTGCCATATGTGGCCGCTTCTTTCGTTCTCGATACATCACATACTTATCATTGATCTGATCTTAAAAAGTTAATTAGTTCCGGGATCTGGCAATGGCAATGTGTGGTATTCTTCAAACCAAAGTACACCCATGTTTCTTTGTCAGCCCTAGACAGCCCAGAAGAAACACAATTGAAGATGGCTCCGGCTTTTCTATTCCCGCTGTTTTCTACTAAGAAGCATTACGTCTTCATTTTAGGCAGCCAAGTAATTGATAAAGTGTCGGTGGTTGGGTAAGGAATGGTCAAGTTATTGGAGAGCATCCGCTTTTGTGTAATCACATCACAACATTTAAACAACATAACCCAAACC
>RHLR01000249.1:0-28439 GCA_009806335.1 Davidsoniella australis | reverse complement strand
AAGGAGAAAAGAGGAAACAAACAGCAAGAAAGCCCTTGTCGTGCAAAAAGAGTAAGAGGGGTGCTTGAAGGGCTTGGATGGAGGGGTAGTTGCAGAACAGAAAATGCGGCAGAGTTGACAGAAATACAGGCGTAAAAGAGGGTCTCTTTTTTTCTTCCTTTTTTTTTTTTTAGCGTATCGAGGCTTTTCCTCTTCTGACACAGGCCACTCCGATTGTTCTGTATTCTCTATTTGTTGATTTCCGTCTTGGCCGACTAAGCAGAAAGTAGAAGAAAAAAAAACGTGCTTTGTCTTGCACTTGGGCCGATTAGGTAGAATTATTGTGATTTTGTTCAACTAGGAGCAAAAACGGCAGCCACCGGCGTTTATCGTAGGCTAAGATCAACCAAAAAGCGAGACAATGGGTGTAAAAAAAACCCTTTATTTAAGTTATAGTGGGTGGGCCTTCTAAACGATCTGCCATTTTCAGGGCACAGGATGGAAGAGAGCGGGGGAGGGCGTATTTTCTGTGCACTTAAAATAATACAGTGAAAATGCGCGGCATGAACTTTTTCAGAACTTTTAACCAGTTTAGGCGACATGGCCCTTCCTCGGCGATGTGTTTCTTCCTTCACGGATGGCCGGCCGGGTTGGATTTTGCATATTTGTTCTGTAGCGGCAGAAAAAACAGCAGAAGCTAGCGATGAGATGTGAGATTCCCAGGGCCTTCCGGCCTAGAAGAACCCTAGACTTAGGGACTTATCCCCCCTATGGCCACTATTGCTCAATAAACTCTATTCAACTAGCTACTATATGTAGACCTGGCTATCTACATCCACGTATGTCTTCAGACACTAAAAATAAGCCCCCTTCAGTCGTCATAAGCGCCGTTTTCTTGTTCCGCCAAGCGACTTCTTTGCTTCCAGAACGTGCTTTGTTCTAATAGATAAACTGGACTAGGTCAGAAACTAACAGGAGGGGGCCTCTATTATACATACTGTATCTGTAGTATATGGACGTGCACATGCGTCTTCTGAGACGGAATCCACCGTGCCGCCAGATATACATATCTGATATGGTTGAATAACACAATACTCCCCCGATACGGTGTCGAGTAGATCGGTAGACTGACTGACCGACCACTGCTCTATAGTTGTATAACTAGAACTATATCAGTAGCAAAAGTGTCCAGAATCGGTCTCAAGTTCCTGCGGCCATGTCGTGATATCACAACACCATCCTCCAAACTCTCTCTTTTCCTGCCGTGGCTAACATCGTGGTGCGTCTTCAACCATCCTAAAACTACATTGTAGATGAAAAGTGATATATAAAGGAGCTAAAATTATCCATTTGGGTCTTGGCTAAGATAGCAACCCGGCTTTTTTATTTGCTCTAATTTGCGTCGCGCAACGCTTCACAACCACAGAGGGCTTTGTATAGTTGTATATGTATCTGTATGTCTAGGCCTGTGTTAGTGTTGCATTGTCCGTGGCTATCTAATTTCTATCTGTTCCAGGCACGATGCATATACGCTTTATACACACACCGAATCTTGGTATTTGCCATACGAGGTAGGTAACCTGTTGAACATGAAAGCGCATATCGGCGGTGAGCAAAGGGCCTTCTTCTAAAGCCCACCGTGGCATTTGGTGATATCAAGTCTAGAGATATACCGCTAGCTGTCTATCTATACCTGGGACTTGCATATTGCTAGTCTATCCATTCCGTTCCGTCTGTCTATAGACCGGGGGGCTCGTTCATGTTGTTATCTTGCCGTTTCCATGGCGTTGCTGTAGTTATGTTTATGGTAGTATTCGTAAGTATAGCCAGACAAAGCCAAGTCCATATACATACATAGTAATATATCGGAGTAGCGGTGACTGGGCTCATAGCCATACCTTGGGCACATATAACTATACTCTGTTCTGACTAGTGCTATTCAATTATGTATAAAGCAGCCATCTCTTCACTGGTAAAAATCCGTGCTTGCCGTTGTCTGTCTCGCTTGTGAATTTCACATGCTGGTCGGACTTGAACCCAAAAGAAAAAGAAAAGTCAGGCTTTGACAAAATCCTTCCTTTATTAGAGACATTCCCAGAGAGCCCTTTGCTTGCATGTGGTGGTTTTTCTACTGCAAGAAATATATACTACTGTTTAGTACTACTATCTATACATATCTTGTACCATCAACAACAAGATGGGCATTTATGGCATTGCAGCAGGTGCAGAAACGAGTGTCTGCCACGGATCCTACGGAACCATCATGTTATGCTGTAGACATGTTTGCCGTTAAGCTAGTACAGCCGGGGCCTCGATCTAGGTCCTCCGATAGTTGTGACAAGTACATATCATATCTGTATGTAGTTGTAAACTTGAAACTAAAACTATCTACATATTCGATACTACATTTGCATATTGCTTTCTTTCACCGAGTCTCTCACAACAGAGCCAATATATAGTACACTACTGAGAGGCCAAAGAGGGTGCTGATCTTGGCAGACACACTCTTATAAGCGCTGAAATGCTCTATGCGAAAGTGAGGCCGATTTACAGCCGTGCTTTGTTTTCTTCTCATCTTTTCCTTTGAAATGCCAAAGAATTTCTACCCAATCCCTTCCCTGTTTTTCTTCATAAACCTTGCTTCAAGGTATGAATATCATAGTGTGCCTAACTAGCACTCCCTTGCGACTTCTTTGCTGCAGAGAAGCAATAAAAGAAGAACTGTAGAAAAACAACCGGGATTCCCCGCCGGTCAGGCTTGAATACCCAAATAACTTTAGCCTGGCAGCATTGACAGCGGATTTACTTTCTTCCTAATCTTAGTGCTTGCTATCACGACCATATCGCCATATCTTCTATACATTACCTACCAGAACAGAGATGTATAACAAGAGCTACGTTCACAGCACTACTATACCTATATACACAGTGATACATGGGAAGAGGAACGTGAAAGCTTTTCAGCAAACAGTAAGCAGGCAAGATAAGATATCAGTCAGCGATGTCCTGGAAGAAACTTTCCAGAAACGCGGGTGAGGAGGGGGCGTGGCCGCATCAGCTCTCCTACTATTCATATTGACTATAGCCAAAACATGTAAGAAGTCATGACCTGTTAAAGTATACCTAATTGTTATGGCTACCATGGCGGTAATCTACTAGTTGCTGAAAGTAAAGCGCTCATATTTCACTAATCTTTTGACTCTATTGTTCTTGTCGTATACTATGTATCTCTATGTTTATATCATATATATTCTAACAGGCTCTATCTTACAGTGCATTAGTCGCATATCGTGCTGACTTGGCACATGCAAACACATGCTACGTAGAATCGATGAAGCGCCAGTGTATTAAATAGACATGTAAGCCAATTCTCATTTTTGTAGACTGCACGAAAACCAGCCAGTGCCTAGTATAAGCCACGGACTCATCATGATGTACAACGAGGCTATACTATGTATTACGATTAGCACCAACGCACTGCCCACTACTATAGAAGTGTATAGATTCTAGACCAGCGGCTGTGCTTAGCTAAGTCAACGACTGTGTAGACACTACATCAAAACTGAGCCTGCTACTTGTTACCATTGCACACATTCTGTCACAGATATCTGTATATGTCACTTACACGATTGCCTCGCTAACTAGCCGTGTTTCGGGCATCTAGGCTCTCCCCTTCTACCACATTGCCAATGTCATCGTAGCAATCGTAATTGTAGCTATACTTTACTAGTCTGCCTTCCTGCAACCATCACTCTTTATTTTATTTCTTTCAGGCATATGCAGGCACCTTTTGCCCGTACACTACGACGCTCTCCTGCAGCACGCCTTAGTTATCTTTCTGGGGCATAAGTGCTATTTTCTGGGGCCTATTGCCTGACGGAGGATTTACTGGCGGTATTGATATATATATACTTGTATGTAACTAACTGTAGCAGAAAATTCAGAACATAGTGATACAATAAAGTAGCGACTGTTTAGCGGTAGGGTGGCTTATAATTGTTCTTCTTAGCGGGCTTGCTATTTTTGTGCTAAACTGGACCAGATAGCAGATTAATGAATTAAAAAAAAAATTAAAAAAATAAAAAATAAAAATACCGTTACAGAAAACATAACGGCAAAACAAGGCATTGTTGCAAAATTAGTCACTTTGTGTCATTCTGGCGTCTTATGTTCTTCTAAGCTAGCTTTAGAGTGGTGTGATGCAAGGGTTGTAATAATCAAATCCGCCCATATCATTCATTTCTAGCCAAGTACACTTAGTATGGCCAGCAGATAAAGATTCTCTAGTCATGGATATCCGCACCGCAGTTCCTCCAAAGCTACACGGCTCTCGCCAACTTGGTTGGGCAGCTTTTCTTTCTTTGTAATCTTTGCTTTGGGTCTCGCCGGACGAGTCATCGGTTTAGCTTACTGATAGTCTGATAGTCTGATAGTGGCCGACCAACCAAGCACTATGCTCATCCAAGAGCGCGTATTCATTCACTAGGAATCACCTTGAGTTTTTGCTATCTATCTGCCGCAAAGAAAATCCCATGCAGCCGGTCAGCTATGAAATATGGAATTACAGATTTCTAGGCCCCTTTTTTCATCGTCTGGATATGGCCGCCCACCCATCACGCAATATAACAGAGGTGGTATCTCTCATTTTTCAGAGGGCTATTTAGCCGATATGCCTTGGCTACCATGTGAATCGAAGCAAAATTCAACTCTCAGCAGATGCCCGCGGAAGCAATATATATCAAAAACACCTTGAAATAGCCACAAATGAATTGAAATAATTCCCGTGAATCGGTGATGGTGGTGTAAGAGATGGTCATTGATACCTTCCATAACAGGCAGCAACTGCTACCACTACTACTACACCATCAATCACCAACAAAGCGTGGTCCGGAAAGTAATCACGGCTGGAGTCCATTAGCACATATGTTGGCTCCTGATTTCATCGCCGCATCGCTTCTTTGCCCTCTCGTCTTGCCTTCTGTAAAAAAGAGCTTCTTCAGCAGGCTGACTTAGACGAATTGTAACCTAGGCCTGTCCCCCCCCCCTTGTTGTCTCTGGGGCCCCCTCTTCGCTTCTCTTCGCTTCTCTTTAATCTCTTTGATATCTCTGGTCTATTTGGCCCGTAAGCGACAATGACAAGTTTCCCCACGCATAAAACGTCAGTTGAGTTGACAAGTCACAAGTTGCTCTTACATTGCCCCTCCAGGTCTATTTGCGGCCTCTGCCTGCCTATTTGCCTATACCCACAGCTTCTCTAGAGGAACGTCAAGTGCTATCTTTTTGCCCTGTAAATTATAGCAGTAGTAGTGTTAAATAAAATAAGCCACTGTTTGCCATTGACAAACCCCTCCACCCTCCCCCCAATATGGCATTTTGGTATATTCGTATATGTTATGTCCTTGTGCTATATGTAGATAGTCTTCGCCTCAGCCATCATGGGAAATTCACTAAAAGACTGCTGATCATCTAGAGTCGCAGATACAACCCTTCCTACCTTGCCTAGTTTCAGCCTCGGAAGCCCGCTCTGCGAACTGATTGACTGGGTCGCGAGTACCCGATATCTCAAGATGCATGATGGAAGTAGACGTTGTATATCAACTAACACCTACCCTTGCTACGCCCGTTAGCCAAGTTAAGCTCCGCCAGGCCAGGTTGGGGGCAAATCTAGACTCGTGTCGGCCTTGAATAGGAACATGACTGGTCACTTCTGTCTATTTTTTACTCTTTTTGCTCGCCTATATTGGCACATATCTGTATTCTATGCCTCTTTACGGCCTCCCTAATGGCTTCTACCAGTCCAGAATGGCATATTCACAGAATATAGTCCGCAATTCGCGTGAAATGAATATCCATGGTGAAGTGAAAGTTTCATTGCTACCTGGGTGACCATCTAAACGACGCCATGACATCCTTTCCCGACGTGAACAGCAAATCAAAGCTCCAGGCTTGAAAACTTGGAATATTCAAAGCCAAGTTGATGAGCCGCATGTGAGTTCTGCATCGTATAGTTTGTTGTTGTTTCACTGCGATTCGACATTCCCATTCCTATGGCACTACTACCAACAAACAAACAGCCTACAATTTGATATCTAACATCCTGCTCTACCTAAAGCATATATTTTCTTTGTGTATACTTGGCCGGCATCCAGAAACACAATTCGCGTCACGGACGATAGGATGAGAAGTTTTTGGATATATCCAGTAAACTAGGAACAAATCTAGTTATCCAGTTCAAGTGTAATCTGTACTGGCCACCTACACCCAGAGGCCCACCCCTTTCACTTGGCGAGAATCTGTGATCCAATCATCCAGGTGCCCTGATTAGAATGTTGAGAATCTGTATTCAAGAGATGGCCAGCTCTTTCTTCGGTCTTTTTTTTTTCCACTGGATCAGAGTGGATTGACTACAAGACTACAAACTCCATATTTTCATCTTCATGCCGTCACATTGGCCCGGTATCCGTTTTGTATCGTTTCTTTCGGACTGAGCCCTGTTTGCTTCAATGCCACTTCGACGAGCTAGAAGGAACGAAAGTACACCCGCTGTCTGCATTTCATCGTAGCCGTCAATTCACCTTGTTCGTACCTACATCAAGGCATACAGATACAGTATGTATGGACATGGATGCTACTAGTCTACCGGATACAGCTTCTCCCTGATTTCTGTGAACAAGGGGTGAAGGCTTCCGAACTATATCTTAATGGCGTAGATGTACGTATGCACTAACCCGCCTGATCCCCTTCCGGTCCCTTGTCCCGCCGCCTGTCCGGCTACAACCGGCGTTGTGGTACCAGCGCACCAATGTATCTCCATGCCTAAACCAAGCCATCCCTTGCCATTTTGCTTTTACACAAATGCGGATTTTCATGCAGTGTAATATGCTTCTATAATTCTATTATGGGTCCGGTGATACTTCCCTAAGCTCAAAGAGGGAACATAGAGCTCGTATAATCTACATCGTTATATAGACTAACCCTGATCGGTGTTTTTGATGCCCTGGTTTGTCTTCTTAGGGTTCTGGGTCACTACTACACGATATTGTAACTCTAGGCTGATCATGCTGAGAATATATAGCCAATAGTCTCATGTTCACATCACCTCTGCCATTCAGATGATCTTCGCCGCCATGTTTCAGGCGTCAACATGCCTTTTGGTCCATCACATATTGAACGAATAAATTCACAGCATGATACGTTTCTATGTCTCGTAGACAACTGTGGCCATCAACATGCCGTTTTCTACATACCCCTCTGTCTCTCTGTACCTGCTGTGAGTAAAGAAAAAGCAAACACGGCGTTCATTGGGCTTGCGTGCACTTTAAAAGTGGCGTAGCAAACATGGAATGCTATGTTGCACTTGGACGGCTAACATAAAGCACACCTGTCACGCACTCGTTTTATTGTCTATGGCTAAAAGTCGGTAAGAGACAATAGTACGGGAGTTATCTTCAACGTGATACACTCAGATGTTACGGTAGAACAGAACGGCATTATGTCAAATGTAGAGATATAGATATTATGTATATTGAATAGCAATGGGGGTATAATAACCAGAGGGGGGTATATAGACATACAAAAACAAAATGGCAAACGCAACGAATACAACAACAACAAGTGTGACGCATGGTCGTCGACCTGCACGAATAGTTTTCAGAGTAACAAAGAACCGGTATGTGGCAAATTGATAGACAACTAGACACATATCAGCAGACTCAAGATTTTTTGAACTGAAGACGGATAATAGAGAACATCATGTTTTGCAGTACATGCAACGTCACTGCCGCACTAGTAGGCAAGAGCTCGGGCCAGACAACGAGATCCATTTTGCCTTCTAAGTCAACATCGACGCCGTAGATATAGCGAATCAAGAGCCGCACGATCATCGCAGCAGCAAGCTCACAGGCCCACGTCACCAGCGATGACCAGTACGTCAGCCTGAACGTATATGGCTCATCTAAATCATCGAAGGCAAAATATGGATAGAGGTCTTTGTTTGAGCCAAAGTGAAGAACTGCAATACTTCCGATGAAGGCAGCCATTGATGCGTTCTCGGCAATAAATCGAATAAAAACATTGCGGAGACAGAGCTTCTGGTAACCAGCGTAGCTTTGTGTGCTGAGGCGAAGAGAGATTAAAATACGGTAGAATGTTTGAGACATCGTTAACGGGACCAAGAAGATCAAGAAGCTACTAGAAAGAAGTTGAAGCCAAAGAAACTGAGTTGGCGATCTAAGGCGAGCATATAGAGCGCGGACATATGTCTGATATGTGATCATGTAGTAGCTAAAGTCGAGAGTTAGCAACGATTTAAGCCATATGATATGGTAATTGTCATGACCTACAGCTTAAAGATCCAGCTTAGCGGATAACTTCCAACTCGTTCACCTTCACGCACACCCAGGATCCAGCCTGTTAGCATGTCCAATAGATGTACCGTGGCTACCCAGCTATAGACATAGATTATGGTTTCCCACGATCCATGTGGTAGAGTGCGTAGATAGATCTCGGCATATGCCTCTCCGATAAGATATGCTGACAGGCCAACTGTGAGGGCAAGACAAAACCAGATAAAGCGCACAAAACTAGCCGGTAACCAGCTCCTTCTCATAGCCACAGCCCCAGGCACTCTGCCTCGCTGGTTGCCTGGACCTCTATTAGTGCCTTGCAATGTAGGGTCTTCAAAAGAGTCAGGCTGTAGCATTCGCCGGCGCGTAGAAGCTGTGGCGTGATGTGATATAGTATCTTGTTCTCCTGTCCACCATGAAGTCGTGAAGATTCGCTGGGTCTCCGACAAAGACTTGCGCAGGCCGAGATGGCGCTCATTGAAGGTCAATATCATAAAGGCGATCATGACAGGCATTGCCATGATAAAGAACGACCAACTAATCCATGAAGTGTTGTGTCTAGTGAGAAACTCTGTTTCGGGGCGGTAGTAGATGGGAATAGGCGCGGCGGTACCAATGATCGCTATAAGACTCAGAGTGAGAGGAAACCCTAATCGTTTCGGCCACCAGTTGAGATTATAAATATTGAACACCTTCGTTATCCACATCAACGCAACCAAGTTGTAGGAGCCATAGAAGACTATGAGGAAGAACCAAAAGTTAACCTCTACTCGGGCAGCTCCATGGCCGGGAAGCGCGCCAAGTACGTGGTGATAGATGGTATGCGCCAATGTAGTGGCCTCTTGCGACTCGTCGCCATCATCTTGATCCGAGTCCGGCAGATCGTACTGCGGGAATGGGATAGCACACCAGGCAATAACCAGTAACGCAGGTAGTATGACTAGCACGAAGTATCGATTATACCATTTGTTAACTGCCCGCTTCACCGTGCTTTGGCGGGGTTGGATGTAGAGATTTACGATTTTCCTATGCATACGGTTCGATATGCGCCCCGATCGCGACCAGGCCGACTTGGCCAGATGGCGCACTCCTCCCCTATGCAGGCTCGAATCGTTGAGAGAGTCGTCCTCGCTACTTGAGCCGTGCTCTTCGGAATCTTCGTTCTCCGACTCACTACTGTCACTAGCCTCCAGATCGGGTACCATGATGGCGCCGTAGCCAGCATGGACACTGCCTCCCGAAGCAATCTGTTGCATGCCGCGAGTGTTGATATTATCATAACCTCCGTTATGCTGGGCGCCTCCATGGGGGCGCCGGTTGCCTGGGTGTCGATCGGACGCTAATAGGCCGATTTGAGCGCGGCGGAATGGCGGTTCCGGGATACGGGGTGGAACGGCGCGGAATCGGCCGAGCAGAGGCGCGGCATCTGGTTGGAAACGGGCGGCCGAGTCGGTCCCTTGGGTGAACTGGAAGAACGACGGCATCACGGCGACATTGCGACTGAACCGATGCTAGCAAAAAGAAAAAGAGCGTGGGAAAGAAAGAAAAGAGGGAAGAAAAGCAGAAGGCCAGAATCAGAAAAAAGGCAATCTCGTCCAGTGTTGCCTCAACAAAAAGTTTAACGAGCCGGAGGAAGAGGCAGGGAGGGTTACAAGGGCAAGGTTGAGCAGCAGTACTTGAGCTTTATTGCTACTTTATTGCTACACTACTAGCCTATCGATTGATAGCGTTCGTTAGCATGTGAGAGGCCAGCATCGGCATTAGATAGACCGTATCAGTGCCTAGTATTCTAGTACTGGAATAGAGCTGGCCATACAGTAAAGCGCTGGCTATACAATGCACAAAAGCAATGCTGGATAGAGGATGAAGCGTAAGCTTGACGATCTTGGTAGCGGAAAGAAAACAAACAAGGCTTGCCGAGGAAATCATTAATCAGCACTCGGTGTTGACCGTGAATTGAATATCTTTCTTATGCTCTGCTCTGCAGTTTTAATTCGAGTGTGGGCTACTCCTCATCCAGGCAGCATTGCAGTTCACTTTGGCTTTGTGGCAACGAAAAGATCGATGTAGCGCTAGATTGGCTGCCGAAACCAGGCCTGTCGCATCCCTGTAGATAAGCTGCCACAGCGATACAAATATCTGTACACACTAATAGTACTAATAGTACTAATAGTACTAATAGTCAGTCAGTCGTGCTACTCTGCTAGTTAGCTGCAAAATGGCAGCACTAATGTGACAATGCTGTTAATGTGCACATGGCAGCCATTTGATCGCTGCGATGCACTAGCCGACAGCCAAAAATACAATGGTTCAGTAAACGTCATCCTGTGTAGAGGGAGCTGATCCATCCCAACCACTCGCCGCCTGCAGCAACAATACAGCTAGTAATAGAGAGGTTCGAGGTTCAAGGCCTGGGACATCTGTGGCAGAGAAAGTCGGTCGTACGCACAGTGGGCGATACACGGGTCGTTTAGCAGTGAAGCTGTGATCTGAGATGCCGTCGGGAGCTGAAGCCACGGCTCCAGGCGATCGCCAGAGCATGGCTTCGTTATACATGCCTATCTGTATGGTAGATTTCAGTGAATTGCCGCAGAGTGGCCAATACCGGCCTCATCCTACCGCTGCATACTCTGCATACTCTGCATACTCTGCATACAGCTATATGCACGCCATCAATGTTCAAGACTGCACTCACATGCTAACTAACCAACACACAAAACAGCCTAGCTGCACACCCGCATGATTTGTTTTAGGCGTTCCGGCCTGGAATATCGTCTGCCGGCCATGCTAAGGCTGGACACTTGCCGCAATCTCACATTGCCCGCCAACCAAAACTCTTCGTTGAGCACATGATTCCACGGCATTCCACGGCCTTCCTTCTCCCTGCCCACGCAACTATCACCAGTCCAGGAAGGAGCAGCTCTTCATGTCTACGTAAATGAGAGCAATCAACGCCGCATTCAAAGACAACCCTCCGCAATCTTAAACCCTACGGTGCCATATGTTGCCACCGCCATTTCGATTGTTCATTTAGTGTGTCCGAACCGTGAAGCTCTCTCACAGATTGCTTCTGGTTTTAATCTGATAGGAATCCTATTTATCGGTTCAATCTACCTAAGATAACAAGCACCCTTGCCCATCAGTTTCTGGCCAGGCCAACCCAACCCCACCCCCGCCTTAACGGCTTGGTTTCTTAGGCTCAAACACTGGCCAAAAACCACAAAGTAGCTCCAGCCTGGCCACTGATTCGCTCATCTGTCGAGCCTCTGTAGCATTTTGCAGCCTATTTCCAATTGCCCGTTTTTTCTACTGCAACCATCGCTAAGGTTGAAGCAGCATCGATCAACTTGGCGCATATCCTTCCTTGATTTCTCATACCCAAGCGGACTCCCGTCTTTGTATTTTTGTATTTTCAGCAGACTCTGCCCGTGCTACCACTCTAACATTACAGCCCTCTCAATCCTTGGTATCACCACCTACAGTGACTGTTTCATCTCCTTTTTTTTCAATTCTTCCTGTGCTCAAGCCTAACATTGTCAACACTTCCGCCTCGCCCTATCCATTCATATCCATAAATCGTGGTTCCAACAATGTCCGAAGCTCCTGTCCAGGAAATAACCTTCAAGGTCAAGGCATCGGGTGACCGCTTGCATACAATCATTATCCATGATAACGTCACTGTCAAGGACCTAAAGCAGAAGCTTTCTGGCGAGGATTTCGAAAACATCCCCATTGAACGCCAGCGCCTAATCTACTCTGGTCGTGTCATGAAAAACGACGATACTCTTGCGATCTACAAAATCAAAAACAACAACACTATTCATCTCGTGAAGAGCGCCGCCAGCAATCCCACGCCTTCGACTACCGCCGCTGCCGTGCCTGCTGCCCCCGCCGTGCCTACCAATATCGCCGCGGGTACCAACAACGACCCTTTGGCTGGCTTGACTGGTGCGCGTTACGCCGGCCATGTCCCACTACCAAGCCGCGACATGTTCGGCGCTGACGGTGGTGTAAGTTTTACACTCAACCTCCCATTCTCTCCATCTAGCCATCTAACACTATCGACCTCATCACTAATACTTGCCAAACACTCGTAGATGGGTGCCCCTCCCTCCGAAGACGAGCTCGCCCGCATGTTGGATGACCCCTCTGTGCAACAAACCCTGAACGCCGCCCTCGACAACCCTCAGTTCATCGATCAAATGATTCGCATGAATCCCCAGCTTGCTAGCATCCCTAATGTCCGCGAAATGTTCCGGTCGCCCGCTATGCGCCAAATGCTCACAAATCCCGACATGATGCGTATGAGTGCTCGTCTATCACGTTCTATGGGTGGTAGCCAAGGTGGTTTAGGTGGTCTAGGCGGCGCTGGTGCCAACTTTCCTGCTCCTGGAGTCACAGATAACAGCCAAGACCCAACTACCCCGTCGGCAGACAGCGCTGCGAATGCAGCCAACAACTTCAACAACCTGGCCAGCCTCAACCCCGCCGCTTTCTTTAGTGGAGTCAATGCGGCAGATAACCCTTTTCTAGCTCTGTTCAACCCTCCCGGCGGTGCTACCGCTCCGGGATCAAGCCCTACACCGGCCGCGACGGGTGGTGCTACCGGTGGAAACAACGGAAGCAACAATGCCACTGGTAGCATGCCGAATCCTTTTAGTTTCCCTGGCATGTCTCCCTTCACTAGCCCCGAAGCCATTCAAGAGGTCATGTCCCTACTCGGAGGTCTGAACGGCGTCCTCCCCGGTGCCTCGACCCCTTCTGATAGTCGGCTCCGGAGGAACGTTATGCTGAGCAACTTAGACAATTAAATGATATGGGCTTCTTTGATTTCGATCGTAACATCGCTGCCCTACGAAGAAGCGGTGGTAGTGTACAGGGTGCTATAGAGTATCTTCTCAGCAGCATCTAGACGGGACAAAATATTAGTGTTTTTCTTGCCTTGTTAATTGCTTTCTCTAATGCCCATTACTTTTCTATTATGAGTCTTGCTTCCCTCTATCCTTCTATATTTTCATTCATACAAATGTTTTTATGATGATGAGCATCTTATAAAGCATCATATCCACCGATGTCAAACTACTTGTTATTCATTTAACAATCATGTATTCTATCTACCGTATATTATGTAGTTTCTATGTACATGAGATTTTTATTTTTACCGATATCTCTCATCTATTCGAATCTTCACACAATAGGGTTACGGAATAACCCTATTAAATGACCCACTATCATCATCAACCGCTATTTATACATGTTTGTAAACTGCTCTTTATCTTCTTTTTATTTATTCTCTAGACATATTCAAACTCATTTGATTTATTCATAAATTGCCGCATTCTAATATGACGATTCAAGGCATATTTTATGCGCGCTTCTTGCGTGAGAAAGGTATTGTTGACTTTATGAAAATAGCCACTTATAATAAAATCATATCTACTATGTGCATACTAATATATTGCTTCAAGGACCGACAATCATGGCTCAAAGTCCCCCTGACTGTATGGGGTCAAGCCAAAAGGGTCTCGTAGACTTCGACGTATTGCAAGAATACATCATTCCACGCAAAGCATTCTGCAATAGATTTTTGACCGTACGCGATCCGGATCGAAAGTATGCCGTGCTCGGATTTCCAGTCCTGATTCCGCATTCCAAATATGTGCGCAATGAGTTCATCTTCAACTTTGGATTAATCGTCGACGCCGATACAGCGATCGAGCCGTATGCGCGCGTGGTTCGTCGGTTGGCTGTGACGTTTTCCGAGATGGAGAAGCAGAATGAGTATCTCTCGGCCCAGGAGGACGCTGATGGGCTGATTGCTGTGCAGCCTTTGAGTGCAGCTGGGAGCATGCAAAATGGCCGACGACCGATTGAGGCTTTGCTGGAAATTGTCAAGTCCGACTTGAACTATTATGGCGAATGCATGATTCCAGTCGGTAGGTTTTCGTTATTATGTGTTTACTGGCCTGGCCGATGAGTATGACGCTGACATATGCTATGCTAGATGAGGCAAACACTGTCAATATGAAGCTGTTCCCATCGCATCGGACACCTGTCATAGTCGAGGGATGGCATGTTCCTGTCCCCAAGGTAAAATTCGAGGGGATCGTTGATTCAACGTGGGACCTGACGATGAAGAAAGTAATCGCTCATATCGATGGAGTATCCGATGTACGGCGAATCGCATGGCAGGCCGACGTGGCGCTGCCTTTAGCCAAGACCGCCTTACGCCATCTTCTGTACTACGACACAATCTTACTTCTCGACATGTTCTTTTTTTCATCTTGCTATGCCCCACAGCCTGATGGGTTACGCGACTTTGTGGCCAACGTGGACGGCATCATTGACGAGTGTATCGCCTATGTATGCATCCACAACCTTCGTGCTAGCTTATCACATTTCCAAATGATCCGGCTCATGACTACCTTTACTTTTGGTCGTTCAGTGAGCGAATGGCTTTGGATGCATGCCGAGGCAGGCTTCGATGTCCTTTCCTTTATAGATGTGCGAAGACTCTGCCAGTTTGGCGCTATCAAAGGCATTCTTTACCGTGTTCATAAACATATAGTCTCTAGACAATATCTAGCGCAACTTGCTACGGGACAGGCCAAGCCACAAGAGGGAGGCGACCCGCTGCAGAAATACATGGATGGATGCAGTAACTTTGATCGTATTATCACAGAGCAGGATCTTACCGACAAAGAGATCCTAAACAAGTTGCGCGAGTGGAAAGTGCCACATGGAGATATGACTTTATTATACTATTAAGTTACAAAACTATCTATTTTACATATTAGGAATACGGGACATGAATATGACATAAAATGAATATAGCTATGCCAATAGCTTCTACAACAAACTATTTTTCTTGAATCATCACATACTAGCGCTATTCTCAATCAACATCTCTGCAACATTATCATGACCTTCTGAGTGAGCTAACATAAGTCACTTAATGGATATCAGCTCCCTCCTTAATTAATAACCTAGCAACATCAAAATGATCGTTGTAGTAAGAACATCTGAGAGCGTTCCAACATGACCCATAGAGCAAGCTGGCATAAGAGCAGTGTGACCGTTAGGAGTCTGGTAATTCACATCAGCTCTCTTCTCGAGCGAGAGCTTAGCAACGCCAAGATGGCCCCCGGAGCAAGCCGACATAAGAGCAGTCTGACCTTGAGAAGTCTCGTGATCGATTTTGGCTCCTTTCTCACTCAAGAGCTCAACTATACATCAAGATGACCTCCAGAGCAATAAAATATAAGAGCAGTCCAACCATGAGAAGTCTCTTGATTGAGATTAATATTTTTCTCGGCCATCAGTCTAGCCCTCGATACTGCCTTATCAGGAATTCTACAGACGTGACTACACCAATTGTCTCTGAAATATTCAAAAAAAGTTATGATTTTCGCCTTCTATAGAGTATTAGAAAAGGCCTGTACTTCTGGTAGAGGTTGGTATCTGTAGTTGACTTAGTGGAAAGTAAAAATTACTTTTGTATTACGAACTTGTGATATATACAATACATAGTTCCCTATCTTTTTGCTTACGTCATTAGGCTCGGTCTCTTCAAGCAGTGGTTAAGATAGGAACAACAGTCTCTTAGAAAATTACAAGAATGAGCCTTTTACTATGTACATTCATATGAATAACATGGTTCTTTCTGTCTTTATCTATATATTTATCCCAATTTCACCCCTCGGTAAGTCTTGATATATAATAAGAAAACTTGATTATTTTATAACAAATCTAAAACAACGATTCATAACTTCAACAATAAAAAGAGTATGCGATTCCAGTTTTCGAAAGCCACCGAGAAAAAGCATGAATTGCACCAAGTTGACTACTCTCATAGTGTAGTTTCTAACTAGGAGTCGCCAGGTTCTAGCACCGTCATCCGTGTTAGTAATGAGAACCACGTTGTATCGTATCTTGTTGGAACATTGGAACAGTTTTCTAGTATCTCTAGTGGGCAATCTTTTTGTTGCTACATGATATCTAGTGATACTCAAATCTTCTTATCACGATTTCATAGACTCTGTCGAGTAATTTTCAACTTAAATTTAATCACAGATGTAGCGACACTATCACATGAAGGATAATTTCTGACACCACCATTTGATCTAGTTACACATGTTTTGAATTGGTTGACTAATGGACGCTTCGCCTCCGATACAATGGTGATAATAAGTAGTAATACAATAAAAAATACAAAGTAGAAACTTTTTTTCCATGGCCTTAAAAGGTTCTACACAACCTTACTCGTAATCGTAATTCTTCTTGTATTTCGAGCGCTGCTTAGCCTTGCTCTGCTTTACCCAACGGTCCTCGCCGTTCTCAGGTGGGAACTCGATGTTATTGTTGTTCTTGACCTTGACTGTCTCCTTGATGCTCGTAGAGCCACGGGAGCTCAAGTCATCGACCAGAAGTTTCCGTAGATCGGTGTTGCTTAGTGAGACGCCACTCTTCTCTCCATCCTCGCGAATTTCCTTCAAGACTGTACGCAACTTTCCAGTGTAAGCTTCGCCGGAGTATGTTTGGCCACTTGCCTTCCAGGCATCATCTTCAACCATCTCGATGATACGGATGTTGCGCTTGCCACGACGCAGAATCAGCAACTTGCTATCGATCATGAACTTCATGGTATCTGAGGGGAACCAACTAGACACGGGGGTCCAGCTGAGACTGCCAAGGCATAGGAACCATCTGGCCGGGAGCAGCAGCAACATAAATGCCACCAGAGTGGATCAGGCGGTGAGCTGCCGAGGAGCTCTCAGCGAGACCAGAAGCGTGAACAATCTTGGCAATGGACTTGCCCATGATAAGATCCCTGGGTAGTTGCATGGCAGTTTGTGTGCTGAAGTTGGAGCTGTTCTCGTTGGGTGTGACTTCTTGGCCGTCGACATAACGGCGTTCTAAATTCCGGGGGATGGTACCCTCGGGCATTTCAATCATTACCTTGCCAAACACCATGAGGTGCTGGCGTTGTTCGCGAATAGCAACTTCTGGGCCGTGTATAAGAGACGAGACTTCAAAGGCCAGCGTGTGCTGGGCTAAACGGTCACCAGGTTTCTCATTATGTTTCTGCATAAGAGAGTTGATATTCTCTAACGGTATGAAGGTGAGAGCGATCAAAAGTTTTTGAACTTCATCATCGGGTCTGTTTACGAAGTAGCCATAAAAGTCGAAGGGGCTAGTATCGAGACCATCTAGCCAGATAGCGTTACCCTCACTCTTTCCAAACTTGTTTCCGGCGGAATCCACGAGAAGAGGAACAGTAAAGCCCACAGGATCGTTCAGCCAACCACCGGGAAGTTTGGCGAAACCTGCTTCCTCGGACTCACGCGCAGTCTTGAGTACTTCGCAGCCAGTGGTAATGTTGCCGTACTGATCGGAACCACCAATTTGCATTTGAATTCCGATTTTGGAGTACATATGCCAGAAATCCCAGCCCTGTAGCAAAGGATAAGAGAACTCTGCAAAAGACATGCCATCACCATTTCCCATCTTGTTTTTCACACTACCAACGATGTTAGCTGACCTTCAAGAATATTTGAAAGGATACTTGCGACTTACGTATCCTTGGCCAGCATAGGACCCAAGCGTACATGACGGCCAACTCTCTTCATTAGATCATAGAAGGTGACCTTGTTGAGCCACATGTTGTTGTTCCACAAATGGTGGCGACCAGCCCAATGGCCGGGGAAATTGTATTTGCGGCCAAGATCCTCAACATTGTTCCAGATACGCTCAATCTGATAATGGATCTTGGTGATGTTCCGAGCAACGTCACTGTTGGTCAGTAGAGGCCTAGACTCTAAACGGCCAGTAGGATCACCAATGCGAGCAGTAGCACCACCGATTAGGGAAACTGTTGGGTAGCCGTAGAAGTACATCCAGAATAGAGGCATCATGGCCATCAGATGGCCCACATGTAATGATTGTGCCGTAGGGTCAAATCCAGCGTAAGCACCAATTCTCTTGACACGCAACAGTTCTTTAATTGTTTGTGCACGCCTATAACATCCGTTAGAATTACTTATTGGTAATGATAATAAGGCAGTGAGTACTTACCCGGCAATATCTTTGACGAGACCTCTCTCCTCAAACACATCCCACACATTCTTGGCATCGCCTTTTCTGATCAGTTCAGCCTGATCGGCAAACTCTTGAGCGGCTTGTTGTTTTTTGTTTAAGTGTGAAGTTGATACAGTTCGTACAGTAGTTTGTGTATTAACTATCACGGGTGTCCGAGTCCGAATTAGGTCCATGGCGCCAGCAGCAACTCTAATAGTAGATGGCCGGGCAACGGCTGAGCCGAGCCGAGAGGGCGACCTTACAGTAGGCCGTATTGAGCGCAACATGGTGTGATATGAAACAAAATTGAACAGAATCAAGCAAAGCAAAAGAATATATATCTAATGCAAGGCTGTTTTCTAGTGCATGGAAGGGTTTGAACAACAGACTCTGGATATCTTGATATCCAATATTGGCTGTCTAACGTACAGGAAAAATTTTGACCAGGTATTTTTTCAGGGTTTCCTAGGGTTTGTAGCTCTTTTAAATTGGCCTTTTTGTTCATGTAGAACCCACTCTAATTGGAGCCCGCTTTTGAGTCGGCGTGTAAGACAACTAGGATGCTAATTGCTTGATGCTTAGCGCCTAGCATGTAAGGTGTCAATACCTCGACAGTATTTCCTAGCTTTCCCTAAAGAGAAGCTGTTAGTTAGCCGTAGCAGCCAATCACAATGCTGATGATTCTTCGATCCTCGGCAAAGACTGGAATTCTGGGTCTTGAGCATTTAGCTATTTAGTGCTAAGACCCTAGAAAGGCCCAAAATTCAGCAGCAAATAACAGGCCTGGTAAAGAAGAATAGCGAAAGTACTCCGTTTGAATCCGTCAAGTGACCAAAAGCCAGCCAGGGATTCCTAATCCAACAATCGTTTTCTGAAGCTTTACGTTATTTGCTCTTTTATCGTTCGTTCACGATCGAATAACCCCAATCTTTTGTTGTATTTTCCTTCACGCTTGTTTGTACAGTCTCTCATCATGGCTTCGATTATGTGCAAGCCCCTGCGCTCTGCCGCTTCTGCTTCTCGCGCTGCTAATGTGCGGCGTGTGGCTGCTTTCAGCACCACCAGTCGACGCAGCCTGCTTCCTCCGGGTCCCCGTAAGAGCTTCCATATAACCGGGCCGGGCCCATCCCGAGGTTGTGATCGAATATCTATCATGAGGCCAATTGCTAACGTATATGTGTATCTAGAAGTTGTTATTGGCACCGGTATGCCTTCCAACCCTTCTATCACGAGCCCCAATCAAATCAAGAGTCAATTGCGTACTTAGCAACACCCCATTGTGTCTGGCACATGCGGCCGCAAATTATGCTCTTTTCTGTTGGCAGTTTTCGGCCAATCACGGAATCTCGAACTACGCGCAGAACATAGAATATATAGGCTCAATTGCTAACCATAGGCTTTATATTATCTTAACGATAGTCAACGACGCTGCTGCCGTCCCAGACGCTCACCCTTCCCACGGTTCCTACCACTGGACCTTCGACCGCGTTCTCGCTCTTGGCTTGATTCCCATGACGTTCGCTCCCTTCATTGGCGGCTCTCTTAATCCCATGACTGATGCTATTCTGTGTACCACCATGTTGGTACACTCGCACATGGGCTTCGGCAACATCATCACTGACTACATTCCTTCACGTCAGTTCCCCAAGGCCCGCAAGGCTGCTGATTGGGGTCTGGTCGGCGCTACTCTGCTGGTTGGTGCTGGCCTGTACGAGTTTGAGACTAACGATGTTGGCGTGACTGAAACCATCAAGCGTGTGTGGAAGGCGTAAGGCGGCCCAGTCTTGAGACGTATTCGTTCTATTTGCATTAGACGATCGTGTTGATGCAATTGGACTCTTTTTACACGACAAAACCCGCAAGATATAAAAGTCGAGCGAGCCGTAGGCTTTTTTCTTCATTATGCAGAGGAGATGCCATGGTACAATTCATTATACCTAACCCTTTTTCATATATCTTTTTCTTTCATTTAGAAGTCATTCATACACGCTCCAGCATTTGGGGTCTCTTTGTTTTGCTTTTCTGTAGCCAATCTTTATTACAACAGAATCTGTTTTCTCTTCATCCTCAAACGTGCGAACCAAACGAATCAACCCGGCTCCAATAGCAAGATATGTAATGCATACAGACAGATATGCTACGATAGTAGCATGTTAGATCTCGATCGATACAACACAGGTATATATCTATTTTTTCATGATTATGTTCCTAAAAGAAACACAAGTCGTGGTTGAAACAAGCCCGCTATCCGGATCATTGCCAGGTGACGAGGGGTCCAGAAGAGTGTCGCATCATGAATCAATCAATGTGTGATCTCCGCTAGCGCCAAATGGACGTCTAGGGTTAAATCACCATCGATCACTCTCATAGTCCCGACAAACAATGATGATTATCTTGAGAAACTTGGCATGATATCTTATAGCGGACGGTCTTGGAAAGTACTCGCTTCTTCGTGCAATATCCGGCACCTGATCCCTACGATGGTTACTGCTTATTCTTGCCGGAAAAGAAATATCTATTATCAGGCCTAGTATATTGGGCGTAAGAAATGGATTTCTATATGAATTAAAACATCAAAAACACTAGAGCACGAGTATGTCCGCTTGGCGCATCCACCATTGTGTTTTCCTTTCATTTTCCTCTCCCTTGGGCACATGATGCAGGCGAATTGTTGAGGATAGTTCGTCTACGCACTGTTTTGGGGCGGCTTGATGCAGTAGCTACAGGCCAACAACGCTAATCTTATCGCCTGACAGCGGCTTTAATCGTGGTAGCTGCCCTATCAACTTTACCAGTGCAACATTACTGCCAGTAGCAACCAAAATTTTGGCTTCGCCGCCTTTGATCTTTGTTTTTTTGCTTATCTCCTTCCTCTCCTTTACGCAATAGTCTATAGTTTAAGATCAACATCCTAAATCTTCTATGCTTCTACTTCATCTTGTCAATCTTATTTAATTATTCTCCTCGTGAACCCTCTTTCTTTAATATTTCCCGAACAAAGCTTCTTTCACATTTTCCTACCACAAACATCAATCAGACAAGGAATACCAGAATATCGTCGTCATCACCAAGTCTACGAACTATCAGTAGCACATTGTGCCCTCGTCGCAAAGATCTACAATACCTAACAAATATCTATATACTCAACCTAATAACATACACCCATAGCAATCAGCACGCTACAATCTATCCGTAACTTTATATCTTAGCTATTCGTAATGTCTGCTACCGATACGTTGTCGATCGTGCCACCACCGCCGCCATCATCTTCAGGCTCGCAAATGTCGCACCAAACTGCCTCGAATTCCCCACGGCCATCTTCTTCCGATAGCGCACACATTACCGCCCCGGCCCATTCTCCACTATGCACTGGCAGTGTATTCAGTGAAGCCTCCGAAGCCACAGCTCTATCCACGCCGACCGCATGCGTAGCGCCACCATTCTGGTCATTCCCGTCAAACAACGAAATTGTCAGCCCAACAATGAACTCACCGGCATCTTCTACCGCATTACGAAGCCCGCGCGGGGTTGGCTCCATGTCCCCAGGTTCGCGGCGGCAAGAATCAGTATTACAACGATTTGGATCGGGGCTCTTTGCGCGCAGAGACTCAGCGGCTAGTACGACATACGATGACGATGACGATAACTATGATGCTCCACCACAGATTGTCATGCACGACAATGAAGTCGAAGATCTAGATGGCCGTGGAGAGGCGTGTTGGGCCAAAAGCGTGCGCATCACAAACTGGACGGTGATAGAAGGCAGTGTGGGAAACATAGGAGCATTTGTGGTGTGGACTATACGCATCGATACTATCAAGGTATGTCCGATTAGGCTCCAGAATTACTATCCGATTGTGGCACTGCAGTTGGTTGGTGGTCACATGTCAGATATTACCACTTCGTTACATGTTATGCTAATCCTGCCCGCAAAACAGGGTGCGCCTATGGAAATTCGCAAACGATATTCAGAGTTTGACTCGTTCAGATATCGTCTATTGCAAACGTTTCCGCGAGCTTCAGGATCAATTCCTACCCTTCCACCAAAAACCATGATTGCGCGATTCGACTCAAAGTTTCTTCAGAAGCGGCGTTCAGGGTTACAACACTTTCTTCAGTGAGTCAATAATATATCCACAAATGACATATAGTCGAATATATGGCAAATACTAATGTCTGCCATAGTTGTGTCTTGCTCAATCCCGAGTTCTCAGCATCGCCCATTATGAAGGAGTTTCTCTTTGAGTAGCCCCTAATACCGGACTTTTTTTTTTTTTTTTTTTGATACATTATCTGTCCTCAGTATCTCCCAATGTTCTCCTAATCTTACATGATAATAAAAGTCTTGATGATCCCCCTTCAAATCATACATATGCGATATACAGAGCTTACTACGATAGCCTTCATTTGATCAAGAAATATACGCCTGTTAGGCCACAGAAAGTAATAAAATAGGTATTAGATAGCAATAATTAATGATAATATATATATATACATATGACTCCTTCTATCAATTATCTCTGTATGAAGACTTCTTGTACTTTATAACTTTATATGTATAACTCAATGAAAAGGGCAAGGTTTAGCCCTCTTTGTCCAGTAAATGACGATATGAGAGGAGTATGTGTGTAGATCACTGTTTAAGCTGCTTATTGAAACAAAGATATGATGGTCATATATATGTATGTATGTACGGTTATATGAGTTATCGGCCCGAGAGGGCTAGAAACAAAATTCCCTCTTGTTGCCTCAATTATCCCAAGGTCAATTCTTGATAACTCCAAGCTTAAAATGTGAGATATCTGTACCTAATTGATAGTATATGTGCCTATTTTTAGTGCCTGTTGTTCTATTACTACGTCAGACACCCGTCATGATATCATAACAAGGAAGCTTTTAAAGTTATGTGATTTGTCCACCTAACATTAAGTAAACCAAAAGGTTTCTGAGTGTTTTTCTTTTGGGCTAACTATTTCATTTTAAGAAAATTCATCATAATGTATGAAATTGCGCAGCTATGCCTTTAACAGGCAGCAAAAGATAGTGTTATGCAACGACAGGTTAGCTCTTTAGGCGGCCTCCAAATTACTGCAGCCAAGTGGATAGGTAGCTTTGGATGAAAGAGTGTAACCTCTTATCATAGGATGTGGGCAAATATCATCACTCGACACTGAAAGTTGTACAGAGGTATTCTGGGTGCTTGGATTGTCACGGACAATTTGTATTTTCCGGAGTATTATATCTCTGTATGTATATGAGTTTATTTACTAGAGATCTAGCAAGATCCAAATGGTCGCCAAGCCAAGGCTGTCCAGTTAGTTCGTTCATCGAATCCTGTTCACGGCAGTGCCGACTTATCCGAAGAACTCGCTGAAGACTTCTTGGCTGCGTATCCGTATATATGATTATTTGATGTCAACGACTTGTTTCGTTTTTACCGGAAAAGTGCAGAGAGCAAAGTAAGCAAATATATGTATGTAGTAAGAATCTATGCATTGTAGACTCGCAGAGCGAACATGCACGCACAGCCCAGATCGCGATCATCGCATCGCCAACAGGTAGGCAAAGACAGAAGCTTTTGCTATACCAGCCATGGGTGTTTCTCGATATCCCAGCAAGCACGCATTATGAGAAAAGAAGAAACATAGAAACATTCTTGCGTTGGTATGGGCGAGGCTGGTCGTGTGACGATCCCCCGGCCGCTTCACTTTCTGCTTTGCGCAATAGAACGACTACGAGCCATGATGTCTTTTTTTTTCCACTAGACTCGAACATGTCGTCCGCGGAGCCGGTTCTAGGCGTCTAGATTCTTGTCCTATACAGGGTTTCGTTGTTTTCTCTGCCACTAACTCGTCATCATTTTCCTAGTCTTTTTTTCTTTTTGCTTCTCCCTGGCATGCTAACCCCGCTCGCTGCAGGCTTTTCTCTCTTTTCTTCTCTACTTCTTTGACTAAGACGTGGTCCGACCCTTGTCCTGTAACGCCCCGAAGGGCTTGATATCAGTGACTTTGATATTGGGTGGTTGTTTATATTCCACGCATGGTTGCAATTGCTGCTTCCGTTTTACTCTTGCTCCCGCATCATTGCTCCTGCCTGCCTTTGTTCTTTCGTCTGCCTCGCTTTCTTTTCCTTTGCAACGTCGACCTGCTTTGTCTGCGACATTGCCACATCCTGTATATGACCTGTCCACTCGTCATCTATTCAAGCCACCGCTGACATCACCGCACTGCAACTAACACGTCGTTGTGAATCTACAACTCCGCTGGCCTCTATTGTGTTGCTGCGCGCTATTATCTTCTGTCTACTATTGTTATCTACTGGAGCATTGTCTTGCCTTATCGAGAAAGCCAGCAGAAGTCTCGACCCTTACTTGCAAAACCAAAAACCCCGGCCGTCCCATTCCCCAGCTTCTAGAAATCCAGGTGCCTGTCAAATCGTCGTTGCCAAGCATTAACCAGACGCCTTGGCATCACCCGATCCACAACGTCACTTTCAGTTATCCTCGCTACAGCTTGGATCTTGGGTCCGCATATTTCTGCATAGTGAAAGCGAACCGCTTACCCGACTTGCACCATTTCTGGTTGTCCTGCATCCCGCTTCTTCCCACCGCTTTGAACAGTCTTACGATATCTTAACAGCCGCATTTCCACCCTTTCTCCCCCCTCGTCTTCTATCATGAGTGCTATCCAAGGTCCTCCGCCTGCATCAGCAGCATCATCTTCTATTGCTCCTTCCGATCTTCAGCATGCTGTTTCGCGGCTGAGCATATCTAGCATTGCATCGCCCGAGCACCAGAACTATCTTGACTCTCTTGTCTCTCCCACAGCCGAGGACATCACCCGCATTTCCCAAATACAGGCTGACCGCATCCGAGAACACCGCCGTTCTGCCTCTCTCTCACAAACAAAGTCATCAGCTTCAGCCGCAGCTACTGCCGCCGCCTCCGAAGACGAGTCAGCTCGTCTTGAGCACGCAGCCGAACTAATCCAGCGCACATATCGAGGCTACCGCACCCGCGTGAAATCAACGGCATGACACTCGACGCCTCTCTGCGCTTCGCTTCTACTGTACGCGATGCCCAGTTCCGCAACCGCATGGCCCCGCGTCCGCGCGCCGAAAGCAACGCTGCCGATGGCGTCGCTTCACCGTCTAGTCTCAACACGGAAAACTCCGCCCAGGCCCGTTGGCGTAAAGCCGGCGCCGTCTTCCAACGTGCTGGAAACGACATCGATCCGGAATCCGACCACGATGCTTATGACAGCTCCTCTTCGTCTTCTTCTTCGTCTTCGGACGATGCCTCCTCCCCAAACTCTCAGGCGAAGAAAGAGGAACGCCGTCGGAAACGTGAGGAAGCAAAGTTACGCCGCAAGAATCAAGCCATGATGATGAACATCCAGTACTTTTTAGAGATGGTCGATCTGAAGCATCGCTATGGTGGAAATCTTCTCATATACCACAATGAATGGAAGCACGCCGACACGAACGAGAACTTTTTTTACTGGCTCGACTTTGGTGCCGGTAAGGACATGGACCTAGACTCATGCCCACGAGATCGCCTAGAGCGCGAATGCGTGCGCTATCTGAGCCAGGAGGAACGCCAATACTACCTTGTCAAGTTCGATGAAGACGGCAAGTTGCGATGGGCCAAAAATAACGAGCTTCTCAATACTACCGAAGAGTACCGCGACAGCATCCACGGCATCGTCAAGATCGATGATTCTACGCCTAACTACGCCCCAGGACCCGATACCACACTAGTTACCAGCGCCCTTGAGGCGTCGTCTAGCGCTCAAGTCGCACGCCGGCTTAGCACGAGCAGCAGCTTTAACTCCATCACGCACTCGCCTCGGTCCTCGTCCGACGATGATGCAGAGGGTCACCGGCACTACCCAAACCCGGTACCGGAAGGCAAAGACGGCAAGCCAGTATCGAAGCGCAAGCACATAAAGGCTAGCCATTTCTCCACCTTGGCAGTGCTCAACAAGCTTATGCGCAAGTCGATCCGCAAGAACACATGGATCTTCGTTGCTGACACTCGCTTCCGGCTCTACGTCGGCATCAAGATGAGCGGCACATTCCAGCATTCATCCTTCCTACAGGGCTCGCGCATTGCTGCTGCCGGTCTGGTACAAGTCAAGGATGGCCAGCTATCATCATTGAGTCCGCTGAGTGGTCACTACCGACCACCGGCATCCAACTACAAGCACTTTATCAAGAACTTGAAGCTAGAGGGCGTCGACATGAGCCACCTCAAGATCTCAAAATCATATCTGATTCTCTCTAGTATGGAAACTTACACAAAGACCAAGGACAAGAGCAAGAAGTTCTTAGAGCGCCTCATTGGCCACAAGCCCACTGAAGGCGACGAAGCGGAGGCTGCAACTACAACGAAGAATTAAAAAAAAATTAGTGGTTTTTTTTACTAGTTGGTTATTATCATGATGTTATATACGTCGTTTCTACATTTGGGAATTAGGATGGGAATATGGATGTCATTCATGATTTTTAGTTTGTTTGATTTTTTTGGAATACCAATATGTTAGCAATAAAACAACGACACTCTTGTGATATACAAAGACAAAACAACAACACCGTTACTTTCGTAACGAGCTCTCAATCTAACTACCTTGACTATCATGCTTGCTACCTCCGCCGTGCCTATCAATATCACGGCATGTGCCAACAGAAACCCTTTGGTTGGCTTCACTCCCAAGCTGCGTGGTATACGTTTCGCCTTCAATGTTCAATGATCTTCATATAGAGCTATCGAATACACTACTAATACTTCCCAGACGTTACAGATGAGTGCTAAACCCTCTAGATGCGAACGTTCGTGCTCAGTAGGTGGCCTCTTTGTGCAGCAAATCCTAAACGCCGACCTCGACAAACTTTAGATAATCAATCAAATGATAATCATGGACAGGGTTTCGAACACACCGGGAGAAGCGTATCGGAGTGAAAGCCATCTATGCTAAATTAAAGGGATAATGACATGAATAACAAGAAGATAATCTATCGTATGAAGACAGGGATGACGAAAAGAAAGTCGGTGAAAAGTATAGATGGAAGGTGGAGGCTTCGGTGTAGAAGCTAACGGGAGAAAGAATGTCAATATAAATACATATAAAGATAGAAGAAAAAGGCTCAAAGTATGAGACTCAAGAAAAGAGAGAACTCAAATATAGAAACATATGGGGGGAAGACGAGGCCTCAATAACACACGGCTACGAAAGGATAAGGACGGGTGAAATGATCTAAGTTATGGGAAACTTATTCTCGAACGAAGATATATGTTCAACTAGAAGTTAATGTGGAAAACAGAAGAAAAATATCAATGTATTAAAAGTGTAAAGAGAAGTATCAGACCACGCCAAACCCATGAGATGGGGAACACATGTATCTAGAAAACTATAAGGACAAAATAAACGTGATAGTCTAAACGTTTCCACAAGAATTCAAGAGGGAATAAAACTAGACGAGGAAGTAAGGAAATATAAAGTTGGGTCAAGTGTTGGGAATGCCAACCATGGCGACTAAGAACGCACATACTCTACCAGTTTGGTGCCATGAAAGACATCCCTAATTTTATTCATGAACATACATATTAGGGGTATAGTACAGAAATTTTAAACAAAATAGATAAGCCTAAGCCAAGAGCTTCCAACACAAACTATCTTCCACATCTATCACTGCTACTAGCAATTCTCAATAAACAACTTAGCAGTATCAACATGATTTTCGCAGATATCTCACATAAGGGTGGTGCTATCTTCAGGAGTTTGGTGATGTGTCTATACAGAGGTTTTTGTTTCTTCTTTTTTTTTAGGACATTTCCTTTCTACAGGAAAATTTTCACTCAAGTTTAAGGTGTTACTTGTAAATCATACATTACGTATTATCTTCCATAGATGCAGATAAAAATCCCATGATTTTCTTCACATGCCAAGCAAGCTTGTCAAGTAATGAAAAAAAAAAAGTTCGCGTCGCCTGGAGGCAGTGTAATACCAGGGACACTATGAGCGAGGACATGTGCAAGCA
>RHLR01000248.1:0-28484 GCA_009806335.1 Davidsoniella australis | reverse complement strand
TTTACCGTCTGCACATTGGAAAAAAAAAAAAAAAAAAAAGAACCGGAAACTAGACAAGCCAAGCCCTCTCTACCTACAATCCTGGCTATCTCTATCTATCTGTTCCAGGGCTACTAAGCCTGATATGACGTGTGGCAAGTCTAGGGTCAATGGCGTGGAGAGATATAGATACAACTAAAGAACTAAGTCCATGGAGAGAGACATGGAGACGTGGTTACATCTACAGCGTAGAGCAGAACAAGGGTGGCCATATCAAATATTCGGCCCCAAGTCTTTTCTATTATATGTATGTATGTATGTACTTGGATTTTTGGTGCCTTTACCTTACCTACATGACTATAGATAGAGAGAGCAATAAAAAGGGAACCTCTCGCTGAAGCTGGTGTACAATCATAATTTAGATATAATATCGGCTGCGTTCCCGTATCACGGTTCTCTTTTTTTCTTTTTCCTTTTTCCTTTTTCCTTTTTCCTTTTTCTTCTTCTTTTCCTCTTTAGACCAGGTTTCCGAAGCCTCTCTCGAGCATACTTTTATCATATTATTCTTCCCATTAGTGGAAGCCGCGCTCTCTCTTCTTTTGGGGTTTATCTTCCCTGAACTAACTATACTTTTGTATCTCTCTGCCTTTTCTCTATCTCTCTCTCTCTATCTTCTTTCTCTCCTGCACATCATGGGTACTTCCTCTGATCTCGGCGCCAAGTCTTCGGACGTCGCCTCTATCCGCGCCGGCGCCACCCAAGAGTCGTCCTACGGCGAGACTAAGCGCGGCCTATCACCGCGTCACGTGCAGCTGATGGCCATCGGAGGATCTATCGGTACCGGTCTCTTCGTCGGTATCGGCGGTGTTCTCCTCAAAGCCGGCCCTCTCTCTCTGGTGCTCGGCTATCTCTTCTGGTCGGTCTGCTTCGTGTGGCCCTGCTATCTCTGTGTCGCTGAAATGGCGGCTTATCTGCCTATCAAGGGCTCGATCTTCGAGCTCGCTGCCCGCTATGTTGATCCTGCTCTCGGTTTTGCTATTGGTTGGACGTATTTCTACGCCTCCGTTATGCTTGTCTGCGTAGAATATTCCGCTGTTGCAACTGTCATGAGTTACTGGGATGCCTCTGTCAACGCCGGTGTCTGGATCGCCATTGCCATGGTTGTCTGTGTGCTGCTCAACGTCGTCGCCGTCAAGTGGTACGGTGAGGCCGAGTTCATCATGGCCTCTACCAAGATTATCATGCTGATCGGTCTGCTTATCTTCACCTTCATCACCATGATCGGCGGCAACCCGAAGCACGACGCCTACGGCTTCCGCTACTGGAAACAGGAGAACGTCATGCAGAGCTACCACAGTGAGGGCGCTACTGGCCGCTTCATGGGCTGGTGGAAGGTCGTCATCTACGCTGGTTTCACTGTTGCCGGTCCCGATATGATTGCTCTGGCTATGGGTGAGATCCAGAACCCCCGCCGCACTATCCCCCGTGTTGCCCAGCTGATCTTCTACCGCCTGCTGTTCTTCTACGTCATCGGTGTCTTTGCTGTCGGCATCATCTGCTCGTCTCGTGATCCTACTCTGATCGAGGCTATCGACGGTGGTCTTTCCGGTGCTGCTGCTTCTCCTTGGGTCATTGGTATCGTCAACCTGGGTGTTTCTGGCCTTCCTCACGTCGTCAACGCCGGTATCCTGCTTTCTGGTTGGTCTTGCGGTAACGCTTACCTGTACTCGTCTTCCCGTACTCTGTACGGTCTGGCTCGCGGTATGTCTTATGTCTTTCTTATCTAGATAACTAACATGGTACTTATCTTGCTTCTTTTGATACTAACTATCTCTTTTTTTTTTTTCTCTATAGACGGCCAAGCTCCTCGCTTCCTCACCAAGTGCACTGCTTCTGGTGTTCCCATCTACTGCGTCGGTGTTGTTTCCGTGCTTACTTGCGTCACCTTCCTGGTCTGCTCCAACTCTGCTATCGAGGTCTTCTACTGGTTCGTCGACCTGACCACCACTGGTCTCATCGCCACCTACCTCGGCATGATCGTCGTCTTCTTTGGCTGGTCCCGCGCTAAAAAGGCCCAGGGTCTGGCTGATGCCGATCTGCCCTACGTCGCCCCCTACGCCGACTACATTGCTCCTTTCTCCATGGTCATCGGCTCTCTGGCTATCATCTTCGTCGGCTTCGATTCCTTCTCGCCCTTCTCTACCCAGGGCTTCATCACCTCGTACTTCTGCGTGCCCTACTCCATCGGCATGTTCCTCTTCTGGAAGATCTACAAGAAGACCAAGTTCGTCACCGCCGAGGAGGCTGATATCACCTCTGGCAAGGCCGAGATCGATGCTGAGTGTGCCAAGTGGGAGGATGGTGGCATCATCGAGAACTACAAGCGTGAACTGGCTTCCATGCCTTTCCTAAAGCGCTTCTGGATCAAGATGTGGTCTTAGACAAAGTGTCATGGAACACTAGCCTTTAACTTTTCTTTTCTATCATTGAAGGCATTGTCTGCCTATTTTCTTTTCTACTCTCTGACTAACCTGCTAGTACGGCATTCCTTGTCTATCTATCTGCCTGTCTAGCTGGCATCATTTCTTGAAACGGCCAATTTTCTTTGTTTTTGTTTTTTGTTTTTGTTTTTGTTTTTTGTTTTAGGGCATATTTCTCTACATTTTATGTTGATACACTACACTATATTATTATATCTGGCACTGTAAAGCCATTGTAAATCATCTTATTTTTTTAAAAAATAAAACTACTAATTGAGTGCATGGTCTTTTTCCTGTTTTCTTTTTTTTCTCTATGAGGGGTCATTGTTTTTCCCCGGAAATGTTGCCTTCGACTTTTAGTTGACTAACATGACTACGTAAAATGAACAAATGCGGCAAAATTCGAGGCCTGACAATCTTTGATTTAGCAGGGATTATATCTGTAGGCCTCAAAGCTAAAGAGTCTATGTAGTTAGTTGTTCATGTTCATATAGTATACAGTATACAGTATACTATATCTGTATACACAAGAAAAAGAACTACCTTCAACGTCTCTCAACAATTCTTATCAGTTAATTTATTTGACAGAGGAAAGCCTGGCTTTCCTACTTCACAATCTCGACCGTGGGCTGGCTGTAGCTTTGTTCGCTTGTGGCCAGAGGACAATGCAACCCTGGCCTTACAGGCGAGCTAAGCCTATCTAGGCATGTTCTTATCTTGACTTATAGCAGAAGATGATAAATGGATGGCTATAGTTGTAGCTATCTGTAGTATCGTATCGTCGCTGTGTGAAGTTGAATTGCATTACAGACGTTGAGAATGCAGTTCAGCTTTATAGATCACGAAGACTTGGAACTACGAGCTGCCGTTATATTTATTTGGGTTATCTCTGCCTGTCTCTCTAACCCTGAATGATGCCTGAAGAATAACTGAACTACTATAACCCAATCAATCACCTTGCAAAAAGTGGCGTTAAAACAGCGTAATGGCTTATCATCCATCAGCCGAGAAACATGGAACGAGAAAATATCTCCGGTTATCATACAAGAGAAGAAGAGAAATAGATAGATAGAAAATCAAACTCTTATTGTCGATCCTAGAAGAGTTGATGCTACGAAATAGGTAGCATCAGTTACGATTCTACCATTCATCGACTCCCACATGTCATTGCTAATGCTACTATGAACTCATAGTTGTTATCATATCTTATATTGAAGATATTGGTCTAGTTTTCTCGAGCCAAGGCGATAACAAAAAAGACAGCATGCAGATACTTGTACATAATAACATAATAGCCTCGATGCAGCTGAACTATGCTAGGGGGTTGCATTGATTTTCTTTTTCTTTCTTACTTTTACGATTGGTTGTCTGATCTCATTACCTCATCGCCTTTCATAGTACGGCAACACCAAAGCTTCTTATCACACATTTGTTTATTGCTTTTTTCTTATTATCTTTGATATTTGGATATGACGCTGGCTAAGCGTCTTAAGTTCTCTCGGCCTTCACTCTACGTCGAACAGCCAAAATCGGCTTTTGCCGAAGGAAACGCACGATGGTGAGTGCTTATCAGATCTAATATACCGTTGTTCTACAATCACTCTGTATATCCAGGACTTGTATAGTCATGCATTATAGCCCTGGAACTCGTACACAATCATGCATTACCACCGGCTTTGTCTTGTCATGAGCCGTCAAGTTAAGGTTAGGCACGTGCCATATAGATAGTCCGGTCTTCCCAGTCCTACAAACTGACATCTGCCGGACTTCTTCGTGGCTTCTGTCACGTCTGTCTCCTTCCTCCTGAAGCAATGACAGGATCAGGACGACAAGACCACGTTGGACCGCCTTCTTCTTCTGCACACTCCCCATCCTTTCATCTCTCCCTCTATACAGAAGCCTCCTGGGGACGCTGGGGACGCTTAGGTACATAGGAAGCGGAGGGAAGCGGAGGGAAGCGCAAGAGGACTGGTAAACAGAATGCCGTCCACTATCGATAGTTCGATAGATGAGATGGACGCCCTTGGATCGACACGATTGCCTCTGTGCTTATTGTAACTATGGTCTTCGCCTATTGGGGGGGTTGTTGGACTGGGTGTTCTCCAACCCAACCCCAAGGGATCTCCATGAGGGGTACCCCGCCATATGCCAGATACTATCGGGCTAGCTTGCTATAAGCTATGACGCCGGCGATCAAGCTTGTCAACTCTAGCTTGAGCGTCCATCTCCGTGATCGGGAACTACCCTAGCACGGCCATCCATTCCCTCATATTGACACGAGAGTTGCGGCTCAAGCAGAATATGCCGACTTGTGCCTATACCAACCCTCTTCCCTTCTTTATGCAACCCTAACTGTGCTATTCATCATGACCACATCGACTAATATGGCCCCCTTGCTTTATGAGTTCTATGTAGGACTAATAGAGATTTAGATCCCGTTCCGCCCGCTGAGCGTAAATGGGGCGTCGGCAGCTTCATCGCCTACTGGATCTCAGATGCCTTCAATGCTTCGACTTGGCAGTTTGGCTCTAGCATGATCGCCATCGGCTTGACATGGCGTGAAAGTTTAGGCATCGTGGCACTGAGTTTCTTCACGATATCGTTAGTTGTACGTAGCTGTTGTCGTTGTCGTTATTGTTGTTGCTCAACTAGCCATTTATTAACCCTAACACTGTTGTTGTTTCTCTCTCGTCTAGATTGCCGCCAACGGTGCCATCGGAGTCATCCACCATGCTCCGTTCCCTGTTATTGCACGGGCTTCATGGGGTTTCTGGGGCTCCTATGTAGCCATCGTCTCCCGCGTCATCCTCGCCATGTTCTGGTTCTCGATCCAGACTATGAACGGAGCCTACACCGTCCGCTGTATGATCGGTGCCATATGGCCGTCATTCTTGACTTTGCCCTCCAATATCCCAGCCTCGTCTGGAATCGACGACGCCACACTCGGCTCCTTTGTGCTGTTCTGGGCTCTGCAGATTCCCTTTTTGTGTATGCACCCTAACCAACTACGGTGGCTATTCTTGCTGAAGACAACGGTGGTGCCGACTGCCTGGGTTGCTATCTTGATCTGGGCTTTGGTCAAAACGCGCCATGATGATATCTGGAATCAGACCGCCACCGTAAGCGGAAGTGCGTATAGCTGGGCGTTTCTAGCCGGCATAAACTCGGTTATCGGCAACTATGCCACGCTTTCTGTGAATCAGAGTGACTTCTCGAGGTACTCGAGGGTGAGTGTTCGCTGGCAGGCTATCTACGTGCCTCTGCTGCCCTTGATCTTTACCTTCATTGCCTTTATCGGCATCGCTGTCTCGTCTGCCGGTGGCGCTCTATATGGCACTATCGAATGGGACCCCATTGCCCTGATATCGCACTGGGATAGCCGCCCTGCCCGTTTCTTTGCCGCTTTGGCTTTCATGATTGCCGCTCTTGGCGTCAATATCAGTGCCAACTCGCTTAGTGCCGCCAACGACTTGATGGCTCTGTTTCCGCGCTTTGTTAATCTGCGCCGTGGACAGCTTATCTGCGCTGTAATTGCCTGGGCTTTGGTACCCTGGAAGATTCTTGCTTCTGCCGGCCGTTTTCTTAACTTCATGGCGGCCTATGCTATCTTCCTCGGTCCCATTGCGGCCATCATGCTAGTTGATTTCTACGTTGTTCACAAGCGCAAGTACAATACTTTGGCCATGTACCGCCCTAATGATATGTACTGGTACCATCATGGTATCAACTGGCGTGCTATTGCTGCCTTTGTCGTAGGCGTGGCGCCTAGTCTACCCGGCTTCATCAACAGTATCAACTCAAACATCGATGTCGGCGTCGGAGTCCATCCGTACCAGTTTGGCTGGCTTCTCGGCTTCACATCGACGTCAATGGTCTATCTACTACTATCATACTTCATCCCGCCAACTCAAAGCCTCGTCGATCGTGCTGTTTTGCCAGATGAGATATATCTTGCTGAGCAGAGTCAGAGTCAGGTAGAGGGCGAGACTGGAAGCAGCAAAGCTGATGATGGACTAACTTCTAATGAAAATGACAAGAAGAAAAGAAGTTTAAAGAGGCGCTTAGAAAGGATCATGTAGGAGGATAATAGCCAATGTATCAAGGAAACTTCGAAATGAGTAAACCGATTTATAAATATATATATACATTAATCTATGATATAAATGCACTCCCCAAGTACTCGATACAGTGATTCATCATTTGCTTACCCCGGGAAATCTTGCCGTTGAGTGCCAGAATCGAATGCGTACCGCCCTTTACCATATACATGTCCGTCTTGACTCCAAGGCTCGATATTTTCTCTCCGAATGAGTCAGCTTCCGGAGCCAATAAATCCATTTCCGAGTACACGATCAGAGATGGCGGAAGCTGTTTTAACATTGCATCAGTGCTATAGTTAGGGCTAGCATCCCATCCAGTAATAGCTTCCGGGGAAGCTATAGTTAGGGCTAGCATCCCATCCAGTAATAGCTTCCGGGGAAGACAACGCAAAGTACATCTGACGATACCAAAGCATGCGTTTAGGTGTCAGCCATGGCGCTGTTTCAGCGTTTGGTTTCCAGACGGAATCGCATGTTGCTGAATTGTCTATCACTGGTACAATGGAAACACAGGTGACAAGCGGATAGGGAAGCTGTAGTTCAGACGGCGATCCTGTTGACGGTAATGAAACCTTAGGGTTGCCAGCTGCTAAGGAGACACTAATGGCTAGATTGCTTCCAGCAGACGTACCTCCGATGGCAATGCGGGAAAGGTCAATACGACCGAGTTCGGTAGGTTCTGAAAGGACCCATCTTAGGGCGTCGATCGAGTCTATAAGAGCAGCTGGGAATGGATGTTCGGGTGCTAGACGATATGCGACAGTCACGACCACACAAGTTGTATCTATACATGTGGATTCTAGTGTCAGCTAGCACGACTTCACAATACTCTTTGAAGCGACATCTAGAGTATGTCACACTTCAAGAAACAGTTTCGCGCTTACCTTGACACAGCTTAGTTAGAAAGTCTTCACTATCTCCAAGACCACCAATGGCCCAACCTCCACCGTGATACCAAACAAACACCGGAAGCTTCTTAGTGCCCGGGTCGTCATGTTCAATAGGTCGATAGACTCGTACACTGAACTCGCCAACTGTGACATCGTTTACCGATCCAACTTTGACAGCAGGTGAGCCTCCAGGTGGCAATGATGGAGTTGTCCTCGCAGATCCATCCCAGATTTTGCTATCGTCAGGCTGGACATATGCCATGTACTTCTCGTGGAATTCGACATACTCCGGGTCCAACTGGCTTCGGATTTCCGGGTGAATAGGCTGCCAAATCTTTCGCTGGGGTTGCTCGTCCATTGCAACGAAACAAAACTATTGGTCAAGGGGATAATCATGGACTCTCAATACATACTAAGTATCAGATGCTGGTTGAAATATCACTTACATATAGACGGCACAAGTGCCTTGTGATATATACCTAAGTATTATTGATATCGAACAATGTGACCCAAATCAGTCAGCCTATGTATTGTTAGATAGCGACTAAATGTCGCCGGCAAATGGCACTGCCGGGAAACCCTGCCTTTATTAGGGTTACCGGCAAACCGATATGTCCTATCCTATTCTTGAACAGTCCAACTACATACATGTACAATCATTATTTTGATAACAGATGATTGAACTATGTCTTGATGATACGATACATACAGTAATCCTTTGTACAATTCCAAAAAGTTGAATTACTCACTTTCTCTCTTATTCCCAACATATAGAATTTCATTGCTGGCTTTGTTATTATTTTCTACTCTTTGTACTCAACCATGGATATCAACTCATCGTATGCCGCCTCGGGATATGGCAGCAAGATGGGCTGGGGCAAACGGCCTGCACTACTACTTATTGATGTTTGCAAAGGCTATTGGTCAGACAACTCACCTCTCGATGTACGAGATCACGAACCATCTGCTCAAGCACCACAAGTCATGAAACGATTACTCACAGCGGCCCGTTCCAACAAAATCCCCGTATATTGGACCGCTGTCGAGTATACAGAACCCGATATGAAAGATGCTGGCCTCTTCTGGCTGAAATCAAAGACGCTTAGTGTCTGGAATACCGCCGATAAACGTGGCTTGAGTGACTGGATGAATGGCTTGGAACCATTACAGGGCGAACGAGTGGTCAAGAAGATATATCCAAGTGCGTTCTTTGGGACTACGTTGGCAACTGAACTTACAATTGCCGGAATCGATACTATTGTTCTCTGTGGTGTCAGTACGTCTGGATGCGTCAGAGCATCAACATTAGATGCCATGTGTCATGGATTTCGCCCAATGGTAAGCTATACCTTGTGATAGTATGAGTATAATAAAAAACAAGATTGTCTAACCTTTCTATAGGTCGTGGGTACTGCTTGTGGCGATAGAAGTGATACCATCCACTTTGGTAATCTATTCGATCTCAATGCCAAGTATGCTGATGTAGTTACTGAAGACGAAGCATTGAGTCAATTTGAGACATTGTCTTCATAATAATAGGTTTATTTAGTTGTAAATATAATAGATAAGTGTGATCTAGAAACCATAAAAGAATCTTACAATATCATCATGAAGGTAGCATAATAGTTTTATCGCATCGTAGGGTTAAGTAAGACATAGTTCGATATCAAAGACCCTAACCCTAGAAGAAGAAGACAAGGATACTATAAGAAGCCTTGGCCTAATTGATGATGGAACCGAGTTTTAGGGATGCCGACTAGGGCAATCCAGGACCCATGATAACCTTGACTGCGAATCTACTTCTCTTCTTGAGCCTCCTCTTTTTGCTCTCGTTTGAGGCGCCATCGGGTGCCAAAATGCATCACGACATACATCAAAGGTATCACCATAACACAGACACTACCCCAAAGAACATATGTCCAGCCGTAACCAAGTGAAGTTGTCATCCTATCAATAACAGATACTAAAACGGCAGCGAGTATACATCTCACAAGGTTTGTCTAAAGAACTATCAGTAAGTGGCACAGCACATGAACTAGGTTCTTTGTTTTTACTTACACAAGCGGTTGCAGATGAACTTTGTTTCTGGAGAATATCGACGTTCAAGGTCACAGTGGTGTTCAATATAGACATAGATGTCCATCCCACTAGATGTTGATTCAGGGTAGGTTAGACAAGAGAGGCTTTCAAGTTTATCGAAAGTATCGAAGGGGCTCACTTACGGACAACCTGGAGAACCAAAGGAGCAGCAATGAAAGCTCGTTGCTCAACACACCATCCCCAGCCAATAAGAGCCACGACAAATAGAACCAGATGGAACGGCATTGTTCTTAGGCGGGCGTATTCCTTGGGAAATGGCTTAGTGCCGTTGCAGTCATCGAACTGTGACTTGATTCTAGCGTATTCCCAGTCTAGGAGTTTACCGACAAATGTACTGCCTAGAATCATACCTAGTCCGGTAGGAAGGTAGCAAACTCCGAGAATAGTTTCCGATAGGGCTGGGTAGGCGACTGAGAATGATGACGATATAGTTGACGTAACTGTATAGTTGACGGCATAGACGATGCCGGTAAACACCAAGCTTATCGCGATCTCCGGCAAAAGAAAGATCGGAAACGGGTTCAGTGGGACCCTCTTCTGCGGCGACTGCAAGACAGAAGACTCATCTTGGTATTTCCTGTTCCGCCCAATGATCTGAATAGGCGGTTTGTAGATGCCATATAACGGCAAAGATCCATTGCCAGCAATGGTCCGGAGAGTCTCTGGGTATAAAAGGTATATGAGCACGAGACAAACGGCTGCCATGATCACTAGGAACCAGAAGATGGAACGCCATCCCATATGTTCGGCCAAAGCGCCACCGATTGCAGGACTAATGCATGACGCGAGCTGGTTCGAGTCATCAACCATGTTAGCAAAGCACCCGACATAAACATAACCTCTACGTATATGGAACAAACATACCATTGGACCCAGAGTGAAGAAACCAACAAGGCTTCCGCGTTCTTCAGGGGTCGAGATATCTCCAACAACTCCCATGCCCAAAGCTATTGTGCTCGCACAACCTGACGCCTGCACGCATCTTAGAAGGAGAAGAAGCCAGTATGCGTCGGTAGGGCAGAGAGCAAGGCCGATGCAAGAGGCTATGAGAATGCTCAAGCAGATAAGGAATATAGGGCGTCGTCCGAATCGGTCACTGAGAGGACCCCAGAGTAGCGGTGCTATGAATATTTTCTCGAAGTTGGCAATGATTCTTAGTAACGAATGGTAGGATATACTGTTCAAACTTACACACTCCTTGGAAAACCAGATAAATAGTCACGGATTGGTTAAGTGTCTCGGTCGATTTATGGAAGACATTGGCAAGTTCGGGGATAGCCGGGAAATAGATATTGGCGGGAAGAGGACTGTACAGTCCAGCCAAAGCCATGATACAGACTAGGATCCATTTCTCACGACGAGTGTAGATACTATAGGCAATCGAAACATCGGGCGTAGAAGCATCAGGAGAAGTATCGGCAACAGGGTCACTAACAACCGTCTGTGGCTTGACTGTCTCCTTAACAGCGACTACGGCAATGTTCTCTTGCGACATAGTTTAATCCCCTTATGTACAAATTGGTAGAGATAACACCTGGGTTAGAGGTCTAAACCGTAGTGATACAGGCTATACAGCAATTTGACAAGATGGCGGACGGGCTCTACGATACGTCGACTGGAACTAGGTCCCAGAACGACGAGAATGGCTTATTGATATACTACGAGTTGTTTTTTTTTTTTCTTCAATTACTACATTGTCCGATATTGGACTTCCAAATGCGATTTCAAATGCGATGCAATCTTGCTTGCCTCTAACTTTGACTTTGAAAAGGGCAAAGTTTAAAAAGCAAGATTAAGTCAAGCAAGTCTAGGCGCGCTTTTATTATTGCCAAACCACCTTATCTCGTCATACCACGTGACATAACTCGTCTTGATTGCCCGTTTTTGCCGGTTTGGATTGCTAGACCCCACTTAACTGCCCACGGGCAAAAGAGCGGCAAACCTGCAACACAAATGGGCTGGCCCAGCGCAAGGTTTGAACAGGTTCCCGCTTCCCCGGATTCTTTCTAGACGTCATATTTCTGTTTTGGGAGACTTACACGGATAGCTAGGGCGGTAGCTATCAGATTATCACGAAGTATCAAGAGATACCGATATCTTTTCAACGATACGAACGTATCTATTGCAATGGCCTAGCTTGGGATAAGCTTGGCAGCCATTAGAGAACCCCCATTCTTAGCAGCCACAGCAAGTGCCCGATTTGGAAAACGTGGGTGGGAAGAATAATAGACCAGGGTTTGCTTATCAGCTTATCGCACCGCAAAACAAAGTGTGCGACGAGTCAGAATGTTGAGCGCCGCACTATCAGTGAAAATCAAGATCTAGGGTCCTCTGATATTCCTGGCTTTGATAGTATCGTATCGAGTCTGGCCATTGTCTATTTGCTATAATAAAAGCCTTAGCCAGCTCTTCAGACATTGGATTGTCCTGCTTATGCTAACCCTGATATTGGGACGCCATCGATATCGAACTCTGGAAAATACGACATGACAGTCTCTGACACTCTCAATTCTGCCGAAAAAGGCGAGGTATCGTCTGTCACTGTATCTCAGTCTATCGAGATTGAAGGCACCGTCACCAACACTGACAGAAATCGCCATGGCTTTTCTTTGGCCAAGGTCTCCAAGAAGGTCTCCAAGTATGGCCGGCTTGAGACTACCGATCTGGAACCTATTCCAATAGAGAAACGCACCAACACAGACTTCTTGAGTATTGGAACTTTGTGGTTCTGCATTAACGCCAGTATCCTACCGTAAGTTAGTTATCTTATGTCCTATTTGTCGACTTCAGCCAAGCCAACTCTTGCTAACTACTTGATGTCACTACAGAATCACATTTGGAATGCTTGGAACCTCGGTCTATGGGATATCTCTGCGCGATAGCTGTCTTGTAATTCTGTTCTTCACGCTTCTCACCACCACTATCGTCGCTTTCTACACGACATTTGGCCCTAAAACTGGCATGCGTCAAATGATGCAGGCCCGATATACCTTTGGAAAATATCTTGTGTGCGTTCCGGTGTTGCTCAATCTTGCAACCCTAACAGGTTTCTGTGCCATCATGGCTGTCATTGGTGGACAATGCTTGTCAGCAGTTTCTTCTGATAGCCTGTCTCCATCTGTTGGAATTGTCATAATCTCTCTTCTTTCTATGGTCATCTCATTTCTAGGCTTAGAGGTGCTCCATATGTTTGAGCGCTGGGCTTGGATCCCAACTATCATTGCCATCTGCATTGCCACCGGATCTGGAGGCAACAAGCTTAGCGAGCAATTGGTTCCTGAATTTGCCTCTACCGCACCCCAGATCATGTCCTTTGGCATGATTGTGGCCTCTTACATGTTGCCATGGGCGTGTATCTCAAGTGACTTTTCAACATACATGGTTCCCAACGCCCCATCATGGCGTATCTTCACATACGCCTACATTGGACTTGCTCTTCCAACGATTCTCCTCATGGTTCTGGGAGCTGCCATTGGTGGCGCCGTGGCTAATGTTCCCGAATGGGAAGCTTTGTATGAGACAAATCTAGCAGGTGGTGCACTTGCTGGCATGTTGCTACCTTTGCACGGCTTTGGCAAGTTTATCGTCGTTGTGTTGTCATTTAGTTTGATTGGAAACCTGGCGGCTACTTCATATGCTATCTCGCTTAACTTCCAGCAGCTAGCACCAATCTTTAGCAAGGTGCCTCGGTATATCTATGCCCTCATTCTTACCGCTATCATCATTCCCATTGCCATCCCGGCTGCCAACGATTTTTCACTAACCTGGAAAACTTCATTGCGTTGATTGGTTACTGGTCGGCTTCGTTCTTGGGGGCTATCACTGCCGAGCATTTCTTCTTCCGTAGGAACAACTGCTCTTCTTACGATCCCGCCATCTGGAATGATGCTAAGAAGCTTCCACTTGGTATTGCTGCTATCTTGGCCTGCGTTCTTTCATTCGCTCTTGTGATCCCATCTATGGACCAAGTGTGGTATGTCGGTCCCATCGCAAAGAAAACGGGCGATATTGGATTCGAGTGCGCATTTGCGATGACTGCCGTACTATATATCCCACTGAGATGGGCAGAACAAAAATGGTTCTAGCCTCACAATATTTTCGTAATAGTTTCTTCGCGACGTTGTACATACCAATAATATAATAGGATGTTCTTATAATGAGTGATATCCTCAAGTGTCATGTGATCTACCAAACTTAGCAGGGAATACAGGGAAAAAGCTATAGAAAAAGAGTAAATTAAAGACTTTTACTAATGGCAAGTGTTCTATGTTTATTCCCTCTTCTCTCTTTTGGCATCTGAATTGGTGTTTGGTACAGAAGTAGTACAGTTAGTACTTCTGAGTAGATGTCTTTAATTTAAACAAGGTAGTTTGCATAACTAGTGAACAGGTCACTCTATCCATACTGTACTGTGCAATCAGCAGTGCGAGCTTTGAATATGCACTATACAATACCCACAATATTTTGTCTTATCGATAAAGAATACTGGACAACTTTTTTTTCTATGCCTATGTAATTAAATTAAAACTTTTGAAGATTTTAAGCAAGAGAATCGACAAATTTTGGAAATCGATTTGATTCAGTACATTTTCGTGGAGCCCCGATTTGCTTACAAGAAATAACATCGCGACTTCCATCATGGCCTCCGAGATCGTCAACACACCTCCGGCCGTCGAGGTTGCTGACAAGAAGAAGAAGAAGGACAAGAAGGACAAGAAGGAAAAGAAGCAGAAGAAGGCTGCCGAAGAAGATGTCACCATGGCCGAAGCCCCGGCCGCCACTGTCGTCGAAGACGATGCTGCCGGGGAGAAGCTGAGCAAGGCTGAGCGCAAGGCCGTCAAAGAGCAGCGCAAGAAGGAAAAGGCTGAGCGCAAGGCTGCAAAGGAAGACAAGAAGAAGCGCAAGCGTTCCGAGGACGAGGAGGCCAGCGAGCCGAAGCCTGAGAGCAAGAAGAAGAAGGATGCCTCGTCTTCGTCCTCATCTGCCACTCCTGCGTCTTCTGTCGGTTATACTCAGTCTGCCGCCCTAACTGCCCTACCTCAGGCTAACGTCGATGCCTTCTTGGCCAAGAACTTCGTGACCATCGAGGACACCGAGTCCAACTCCAACTTCCGCCCTATTCTATCCTTCTCGCATCTTCCTCAGACCGACCTACTAGCCAAGAAGCCATTCGGCAAGTTCTCCGCGCCGACACCCATCCAATCGGCCTCGTGGCCCTACACTCTCTCCGGACGTGATGTCATCGGTATCGCCGAGACCGGCTCTGGCAAGACCATGGCCTTTGCCCTGCCCTGCGTCGAAAAGCTCTGCCTCCCCGGTGCCAAGAAGGGCATCAAGGCCGTCGTCGTCTCACCCACCCGTGAGTTGGCCATGCAGACTGCCGAGCAGGTCACCCAACTGGCTAATCTTGTCGGTCTCCGCTGCGTCTGCGTGTACGGCGGAGCGTCCAAGGACGACCAGCGCAACGAGCTTCACCGCGGCAAGGGTGCCGACATCATCGTTGCAACGCCCGGTCGTCTCAAGGACTTCATGAGCGACGGCACCGTCGATCTAAGCGGTACACAGTATGTGGTTCTCGATGAGGCCGATCGTATGCTGGACAAGGGATTCGAGGAGGATATCAAGATGATCCTGGAGGCGTGTCCACCGCGCGAGAAGCGCACTACCCTCATGTTCACTGCCACATGGCCTGTCACTGTTCAGAAGCTAGCTGCTACCATGATGGTCAATCCCGCCAAGATCATCATCAGCAACAGCGGCAAGCAGCGCGTCGACGGCGAGCTACAAGCCAACACGCGCATTACCCAAACCGTCGAGGTTGTCGATCCCAAAGTCAAGGAGCAGCGTCTCCTTCAGATCCTCAGGGCGCACCAGAGCAAGTACAGCGCCAATGACCGTATCCTCGTTTTCTGCTTGTACAAGAAGGAGGCTACCCGTGTCGAGACCTTCCTGGGTCAGCGTGGTATTAAGGTTTGCGGTATTCACGGCGATTTGCGCCAGGATCAGCGGACTCGCTCGCTCGAGGCTTTCAAGTCTGGTAGTACCCCCGTGCTAGTCGCTACGGATGTTGCTGCTCGTGGTTTGGATATTCCCGAGGTCAAGCTAGTCATCAACGTCACTGTAAGTCGACCAATTCCCGAGTGTGCGATATATAACAATCCATATACTAACCGCAGCTATAGTTCCCCTTGACTATCGAAGACTATGTCCACCGTATTGGCCGTACTGGCCGTGCCGGCAAAACTGGTGAAGCTTACACTCTGTTCACCCTTCACGACAAGGCCCACTCTGGCTCGTACGTTTTAAGCCCTAACCTTTTATTTCCCAATCCAATATATCCTGATTTTCTAACCCTTATCATTTTACAGGCTCATCAACATTCTCAAGTCTTCCAACCAGAACGTTCCCGCAGATCTTCTCAAGTTCGGTACCACCGTCAAGAAGAAGGTTCATCCCACCTACGGCGCCTTCTTCCGCGAGGTCGATCCCAGCCAAATCCCGGCTAAGATCGTCTTCGACGACTAGACCATCTTCCATCGGGCTGTCCTTCTTCTGTGCATTGTTGCTAGACTACAAAGTTTTCTCATTTTCCTATTATGCTATGTTTATTTAATGACTTTTTTTCGTCTTGGTTGGTATTATCGCTACGGCTTCTCAACTGGTTATGTATATATAGCAAAAAAATGGCGTTGTTCTTTTTCCTTTCTTACATATGTTATTATTACTCACTATTCATGCCACTATATTGATTGCGCCGTAAGAATGAGTCACCGTCCCTGATAAATACCCAGTAGTTCATTTATAAAGATTATTTCCGTCCCTCCCCTAAAGTGTGTCCTATGTTAGTATATTATCATTATTGAAGCATGCTCAACGGTGTAACTTACAGTATAGCAACTATCGGTAACGCAGTCACTCCAATCATGATCAATCTCACAAATGGGATAGCATCGCTTCCAACCGTAATCTCAATGACGCGCTGAATAATCTGTGGTGCTCCAGCGCAAATCACTGAAGCAATGACGCCTGGACGTAGATCAAGAATGTCAAACTTGACGCCTTCGCTTTCAAAGTAACGCTTTATAAATAAAGCGCTCCAAGTGATGCGACAAGCCATATTCACAATATTAGCAAAGACCAGCCCAGATGCCTGCATATCGGCAATAGCCAAGAAGAAGTATCCTGCACCCGCAAACACAGCAGAGAAGCCAGCCATCCACAGCGATTGTGTGTGCACCTGCTTCTCCGTGGCCACGGACGAAACAAAAGCTTCAGTAAGTCCGTTGAGTGCCAATAGTGGGATGTAGTAGCAATAGTGAGCCAACACAGTACCGGCACCATCAGAAGCCCAACGTGTACCCGCAACGATCTGGATGGCAGGATGGGCAGCAACTGGGCCAACGGCTACGATTAAGACAGAGAATAAGATGTAAATCTTGAGCATAATTGTTAGATCATGCGAAGCTGCACGTACGTGAATGCTATGAGCCCGGTCAGGATCGAAGACCCAAGGTTCCGAAGAGTCGTCACTGTCGGAACCTGATTCTTCCGAGGGAAGCTCGACATCAGTCATATGAACAGGCTTTGCTAAAAGTCTCCCAAAGTAGTTGCGGCTCATCTCTTCGACGGGCTGAAAGATTAATCGTGCAACAAGTCCGCCGTAGTTGTTTGCTAGCGCATACACGCCTTGCGCCGTTGGGCTAGCTAACACAGACACGATAAGGGTATCACCCTGTGTCAGGAAATGCTTTACCAAGCCTTGTGCCTGCATACTCATAGCTAGCCGCATAGTAGGTCGATAGAAAAGACCAGCAAGATACCCATCGCTACGTATACTCTGCTCCTTAGTAGTCTCTTTGATCCGGCTAGGCAGCAACGAGAAGCCCTCATTGTGCGCTACAGGCCACGCACGCAGCACATAGACAGCCCATAGCACTGCGCCATACGCTAACTGGCCAGCTGCAAAAGGCAAGACACCAATATCCAGGTCCGACTTAGCTGCCCAAAAGGCCGTTCCGAGAGTTCCGCCACAGCGGGCGAATGCAGCGGCCGACTCAGCAGCAGCGCGAGCACCAAATTGCTGCCGGGATACGAGAAGAGAAAAGAAAGGCTCGGCTGCTAATTCGATCAGGGAAGCGATGGCGTAGACTTTAAGAGCTTCTGGCACGAAGGCTGCAGTCGTGGATACACGAAGAAACATATTGCCAAAGACAAAGGCGACGAAGAAACCGAGCGGAAGAGCGAGATAACCGAGGTTGATGGCAGTCTGGCCTAGCACACGGCGGCGCTGTTTCTCTGTTTCCGCTTCTAGACGGGCATCCGTGGCATCCTTGCCCTTGCTGTCGATGACATTAGTGGTGGTAGAATCGGAAGACACAGCTGGTTGGCGCTGAACAGCAACACGTAGACTCTCGCGGGCAAAGAAAAGCACCGATAGATAATATACTTCCAACTGGGTGGCCAGACCAAGTTTCTGGGCGGTCAAAAAGCGCAATAAAACCTGACTGGCGACAAATGTCAGGCCGCGCGAAAGAAGCTGCTGCAAGAAGAGAAAAAGGCCGCCCTTAAAGACGGCCCGGGAACTCATTGTTGTGAAAAGGCGAGGCTGTTAATATATGATAGGAAATATAAACAAGGCTGTTTAAAAATGAGAAATGAGGCAAGGCTGAGGTTTGGTAGAAAATAATCAGTGTTGATGGTGTTCAACATTGGAAGGAACCATCGCCAGTTTCATATGACTTTGCTTATTGTCTGTCCAGTTTAGGCAAGACCAAGAGGTGGTCTTAAACCCATTTGCGTGAGCGTCTCCACTTTAGCCACCCACTGTTCTTCACACTGTACCGATGGCACACAAATCTCGCTTTTAAGTGCTTAAATGCACCGTCTCTGTATTATATTGAACACTGTTTGATAATATTCAAGCCATGCATGAGCAACACCTTTTTTCCTCATAAACACATATCACACATATAGTAAGTAGTTCAATTCTTCAACCGCTTGTCATTAGCCAGTGTACTTTTTGTATTATATACAAGTCTTTCCCACGCTAGACTCCACATATCTATAATCTCGGGTCTACTCGTTCGGCTGCATTACCCCCATCATATCTTCGTTGAACGGTTGGCCCAGCAGCGTCCAATAGTTTGTGTCGACGCCTTGGAACGCCCAATGGCCCGCATCGGCCGTAACTCCGGGCAGTTGTGAGCCTGCCATTTGCATATTACATTGCCCACCGTTCGAGGCGGCGCTGTGCAGCATTGGATTGCCATGGACGGGTTGCTGTGGATGGCCGTGGTTATTGATGTGACCATAGTTTTGGTGTTGTTGTTGTTGTTGTTGTTGTTGTTGTGGTTTAGGGACAGTTGGTGGATGAGACGGTGCCATACTTTGAAGTGTGATATTTGGCGAGATATTTGGCGAGATATTCTGCGTGTTTGGAGTGTTCTGACTTCGGTCAGTTGGTGAAACCATTCCAAAGTCGTGGCCATCGAAACTTCGGAAATCGAGATGGGCAAAGTTTGGGTCGAGCGAGAAAAAGTCCGAGATTTCGTTGATATCTGGTAATGGCCCGCTCAACATGGCATCCTCTGGCTGGAAACCCATTGATATGGGTACCGTCCATGACCGGCGGTCACCACTGCTGTTGCTATTATCCGACTTTGTATGTTGTCGAGCTGCAGCCTGGGAGCCAGCTCCCTCATCAGCGCTTTCAGGGGGGTCTGATTTCAGAGAGCTTGCGTTGCGCGTACGAAGCGTCACGGTTCCCAGATACGGAACATTGATACGGCAGATTCCGTTGGATGTCGAGTCCGAAGTCATGCCGGTGTCGATGATGGGCATTAGCTGAGTCACGATATTGGCCGCTTCCGCAGTCAACCGATCGTTATTGCGCGTCGCAATCTCAGTAAGTAAGTCTCTGGTAGTCACAACTAGCTTTTTATCGAGCTCACGTTGATTTATATAGTTGCACACGGCCGTGTCTCGCAGCTCTGACGCCACATGTATCGCGCGATCCTGGGCCGGTGTCCGTTCCAGATATGTAAGCAACAGTGTCATGGAGCCAATAAGGGCCGAGTAGTCGACGTGCCGACATGACATCTTGTTTGTGCGGCTCTGGCGCATATTGCAAAAGCGGCTGAGAACCTCTCGGCTAGCACCCAAACAGCGGAGTTTGCTATACTCTCGTTGCTCGGGACTAGTACCCTTCATCATATACGGCAAGTGCAATATGACAATCAGGCTAAAGAAGTGCAGCTGTACCATAACCTTGAGGTTCGAAGTCAAAGATGTCATACCGTCCTGTATTTTTGTCGGTGGGTTAGACAATGCCCACCATTCTGGAGACATCTCTTCGCCAGCCGCTTTGATCCGTTGGTAAATGGACATGGTCATTTGGCAGGCATTGTGTGGTCGTAGAGTATTTCGTTCGCTGATACATGCGGATGCTACAGTTAAGGCACGCTCTAACTTTTCGGCAGGCGAGAGCATTGTCACGTTCTCAGGCAGGGTGAAGGACATATCTTGCGTCGCTACCGGAAGCCCCAACAGCAGGGAAGTATACCGATCAAAGAAGTTGAGGCGATACCAGATATAAGCCGGTGCCGACTTCAGCAATGGGTTCAGATCGGGATCTATGGATGGCACTATGAAGCGCATGCCTTGGCCCAGGCCCATAAGCTGGGCAAAGTTTATGGCGCGGCGACAGATAATCCAAGCTTTGCGTAGACTGCCAATGTTGGCCAGGTACACAGATTGCATCACCAAGCACTGCAGACCCTCGATGCTACCTATCATATCATCATCGTCAGATATCAACTGCACCAATGCTGAATACCATTCTTCCGTTATCGCCGAGAATGGCCTCTTGATGGATAGTTCGGCTGGATCAATATTAGGCTCGAGATGTTGCACAATGATCGCCAACTGCAGCAACTTCTTCGCCATTATTAGGGGGTGAGCAGTTGGTGGCGGGATTGTCTTCATTTCTTTAATTGCAGTTGCTTCCAAGCCACCCATTAGACTTCGCTCCTGATACACACACGAAAGAACGAAGAAAACGCCCAGACTACTTTCGAAAATGCGATCAATATCTTCCTGTGATGGGAACAAAGGCAATAGCTTCATGCGCATAGCGTCGAATTTCTGAGAGCGTGATGTTTGCGGCACCGCATACATGCCAGAACGCTCTTGCTCGGTTTCTGATGGAGATGGCAGAGCACATTGCCAGGCCAGGATGTTTTGATGGGATTTCGGGCCGTTGGACTTCTGGCCTGCACCTTCTGGAGATCCGGCCTTGTTCTTTGGCTGTTGTTGAGTGTCATTCTGAGAACGGAGTTGTACGGGATCATTGAATGCGTCGCAGTATTCAGACTCCATATTAAAGTTAACGTCAACTTCAGGCCCGTCAACCTCATAATCTTCGTCGCTATTCTCGAAGTCCACTGAGTTACCGCCTGTGTCACCTCCAGAATTCTCCAACGCCCGATCAGAGGCGCGTTTGGTGGTATCAGAGTTAGGGCCTACGGCATTGACTACCAGTTGTAGGGCACGTTCCATATCTGCCAGGCGTTGGTGGACAGTACGCGTAGATGTGGTAGCGGCGGCAGAAGGTTCATGAGGATCAACTGGGCTTGGATGCTCTGGAAACTCCTGGCTTCGGCATTGTTCGCCCTTCTCGGTACAACGGATACAGACGGCATCGCCAGAGGCCTTGTATTCACACTTGATCTTGCGACGACGGCCTTGATACAACACAACCGACCATAGAGGAACATGTAAGCATTCTGCGGTGATTTGGTAACAGGAGCGTTACAGAAGAAGAGAAGGAAACTCACATTGCCAGCAGCTTTTCGTGCCTTTACGCACACGACGTTTGCCATTGTCTAAGACTTTGCATTGGGTTGCTCCCGCTACTACCGTTGCTACTGAAGTACTCTCGGCTATTCTCGGAGCTGATGAGAGAGCGGGCTTATGGCCTGTAGCTGTCACGCCAAGACCCTGGGAACTTGACATGTTCATGTTCATTCTCGAGGCTAAAGGTGGTGTACCCGAGCCAACACTCGTTCTGTCAACAGCCGTTGGCGGTTGTTTTCGTTTCCGGGCATGCATCCTGACCTGGCAAGGCTATGATTGGCTAAGGGGTGGTAAGAGGAGAGGCAAGAGTGGGGGAGGACGAACTCGATGTGTCGGTCGCCGATATCACATGCGATAGTCTACCTGAAAATACTGTCGGATCGGTGGAGATGTCACAACGTGGGAGTGGCAATGTCCCAAGTAAAGAAATCAAGTATATCGGGTTTGCTATACAGCTAGTAGCAAGAAGGTAGGGGCAGTATACAATGGGGATATACAGGGATACCAGTGCCAAGGACGCCCAGCACGATAGCTAGTAAATGTATTTTTTGCCTAATTTCCTAATGCCTAACCATGGTGATGGTGGTCAACTAACAGGTTACGTGGTACGTTACAGGAGAGAGGAATTGTAGCGAGCTAACCCAGCCCAACTCTGTACTATTGTCTAGTTGGGCTGCAATCCAGAACTATGATACATAGCGACGACATGATTCGTTGAGTCTCTGGATATCTTAATCTCTGTCACCGGGGTTTATTTGGCCAGATAGTATGGCATGTTGTCATACTAACCTTATAAAGATGGCCTAGCCTAGCTTAGGTCCTGAAGATATATGTATGTATATATGTATGAGATGTATATGCTATGCTTACTCTCTAATGTGTTTACATCGACCGACCATATGCTCTTCGTCCGAATCTAAAGGCGAGATATCCGGATGAATGGCCGGATGAAGCAAAAAGGCGTTCTTTTTCTCAATGCAGGTTGGCAATGATAATGATGACGGCCTTGTTCTACCAAAGTAGGTGAAAAGGATATGCAGGGCGGGCCACTGAAAGGACGGGCAAAGACGGTCAACAATAGCGTATAACGTATCAGAGAAACGAAGATGAAAATAATGTGGATGTTGGAGTGAAAAAGTGATGGGGAAAAAATGATTGTACCAATCAAGAGTAGAAGAAAAAAGGTGAAAAGAAAAAAAAAGAAAAAAAAGAAACAAACGGTCAGATCGGGAAAAATAAGAGCAATATTCTCTAGATTGTATCATGCGTATATGTACTTGATTGATATCAAAAAGCAAACGAAGCCTTCAAAGCCACGCTTTGGATGATATTTTTTTAGCCCTTGACTTTGTGTATAACTTAAGCAAAGATAACAGTTGAAGGCTAATTAATACCTGGACTTCTTTAACAAAAAGCAAGAATACTTCAGTATTTTTTATTGTTATTTTTGCTCTTTTCCCGTTAAAAAATACTTCTGAAAACAATATCAACAATGAATCACACAAACTCTCACTTCCATTGTGTTCTTTTTTTTCTTCTGTCTTCTTACATGTCTTTCTCTCTTTTTCCTCGATTACCAGGCTTCTTTTAGTCTGATATGTTTTAGAAACCCCTAGTATTTTCGTCCCTGCGTCAGATTTTCGTCCGCTTCGGTGTCCGGCACGGCCGAATTTTACTACTTTCGTCGATCTTCGAGGTCACGTGATATTTCTTAAGTCCGACTTTCATCACGATTTAGAGTCAGCTGCGCTTATATAAAGAGCGTATCGTAGAAGCATTTAGACGTGCTGATATTCATACGTCAAATTGCATTTATCCTTTCGATTTATCTTCTGTTTCTTACTTTGTATAGTCTACCGTTTCCCTAATCGTCATTGTCGTCCGCAGCCCCGCCGTTCTTATATCTGTACGACACACGGAACTTCTAAGCGCCGTATATCCCTTGACGTCCTCCAACTTAGGGAATTATATATATATATATGTACGTTTTCGCTTTTCTCGACTTGTGCCCTACGGCCGTTCCGTTTTTCTGTCTTTGCATTTGTCATCCGTTCGAAGGGACAAGCAATCCTTTATTGCTCCGCTTATGTCTTTTTGATGCTCTATGCCAAGCATGTCAACGTCTTGTGCCGAATCGAGTCGAGTCGAGGGTTTCGTAAACCCTAATGTTACATAATATATATATTAACCCTATTGCTGTTTTAACCCTACTGTTGTCTATCAGCCAATGCATGTTACAGACACATCATTTCGAACCCCTCGAAAGTTTACAGAGAAAAAGTATGAAGATGAAGGGGGAGGGAATAACTGACTTCCTCTAAGCTTGCTTGGTATCCTGGGGGGCTTTTTCCCTTTAGGCTAGCTATGTTCTTGTCTTTATCTCCACCTATTCTTGTTCCAGTCGCCGAAGCTTGTGATTTTTCAGTCTGTTTCTTAGACTTGTGTCCTGGTAGTGACGCAGGTACGGTACATAGTAGTATAACAAGAAAAGGATGCAAGAAATAGCATGTGGCAGTTGCTACTGGCTAGAATACGGCTGGTAATATTATAGAGATCTACAGAGGAAGATATAATATGTAACCCTGTGCCGGCAAACTAAAAGCTGAGCAGGCTTAAAGCGGGCGTCAAGGCGACTAATATGCCAGCAAGCTGTCTGTCGTCTGTGAGCTTATCCGTGAGCTCGTCTGAGTTAGCTTGATTAGACTGGCTTTGTTGTCTCAGACCCAAATTGACATACAAGATAACAAGGCAGGTAGACAAATTCTTGCCGCGCTTGCTTCTTTTTTGTCTTTCCTATTCTGTACAAGATCGGCAGTCTTGCGCTTTGATCATGTTCCCGGAAGCGAATTTATACTAATATAATCTACTAACAAGTATTTATAATAATGTCACCTTTTCGCTTCTTTCTTGTATGCTTGTGATTACGCCCTGCTATGGCTCGTATTTTGTCGACTACATAGCACTCATTAATGAAGCTTACTTCTAGTAGTTAATAGTAGGCAATCGCCAATCAGCCTTTGAATCTAGACTGGTGGGCTAATCGAGGTGAGGCATAAAACAGCAGGGGACATGCCTGGCCCATAGTGTCTACTGAACATTATATTGAAATATAAGAAGAGAAATATAAAGACAATAGTGCTATAATATTCATTAGCGTGTATAGAAACGTGGCTTAAGGTCAAAAGAGTACTAAAACGGCCTATTAGAACCACTATATGGTATGTTATAGTAAAGAGAGAGCCCCAGACTAATAATGAGATACATTGGCTTGAAACTCGGACCAAACCTTAATATTTCGAGGAAAGCGGTCCCTGGTTAGGATGTTTTCTCCGAGGTTTGTAGCACCATGCATGATGTGAGGCCGCGTAGAATAATAATTCTCCGTGTCTTTGCATTCTAGTATAACTATATATTTGATCCTACATATAAATATTAGTATATACATATTAGCAAGTCTGACATTACTACTTGTCAAGATACCAAAGAACAAAAAAGAAAAGAAAACCACCGAGGTTGATAGGGACGATTACATTACATGGGGCTTAATTTATATTCTAGGCAACCTCACTGTATACGTTATACTTGTCTGTAGCATTCTAAGAAGAAAACATGCCTTATTAGAATATCATAGGAATAGACCCTGAATCTAGCATTAAGCCATCCAAGGCTCCAAAACAACAATCACGTGCAAATGCCAAAGGTGAAAGTTAACAATGGAGTGAAGTCTTTTTATCTTCGAGTGACAGAAGTTCTAAGATAAGATTCACTTTATCTAGCAAAAGCAAAAAAGTCTCAAGGAAGACTTTTTTTTAGTTCTAGTCTAGATTCTGTGGCGATTTCCTTATGTGCTAAAGCGGCCAACGCGGCTTGACTAGAAGAATAGGGAGAATACTAAGGGAGATAGATTCCTTAGTCGAGTTGGGCTTCGACTCGCCACTTACAAGCTGACGTTGATTTCTCAAGTTTTTCTTTTCTTCTTTTATGCTTTTTATTTTTCCCTGGCCTGGTCTGGGAAATAAATCCCTAGTCCCGGAATCTGCTAGTACAAACGATGTCATGTAGTTGTGCTTTGACGTTTTAGCTTTCGTCTATTTCTTCCGTCTTCTTCTGCTTCTGCCCTGGTTTATACCAGACAAACGTGCTAAGCTCTAACTAGTCGGGCTTAGTTTGTCGCATCCTAAGAAAATCTGGGACAGCCTCTTTGGATCATGAATCTATTAGTACTATATGTACATATGTAAGCTACACCGGCGTGGGATCTGACTATGGGATCTGACTATGGCTTCCACTAGTACCAAGCCTTGCGGCAATCTAGCGCGCCCCCGGAATTAGAACTAACTTGAAGTTAGTTGTACATATGTAGAGAAGCCATAGTATAAGATATCATCGAGGGTTGATTGTTCCGTCTCGTTTTGCATTTCTTCAAGCCTTCATTCTCTCTTTCTTTCTAATCGTCTTTTTGTTTTGTTTTCTGCATTTCTGCTGCTGCCGTTCCTTTCTTGCCGTACTAATCATAATCATACCCGGCTAATATACCACTATATACTATTTGATATCGTACTTTAACAACCTAAATTAACTCCAGAAACACTACAAGAAGTAACGCAATGAGGCTCTCGCGTTTCTTTACGGCAGCTGCTGCGCTGCTCTGGAGTTCCGGAGTAGTTGCAGCCTCCTCAAACTCTACATCGTCTATTCCGGCCATCTACGCTGATATGCCAACCTGTGCTGTACGTGACACTATATCTACAGCCTAGGCTCTCTTCTCGTTCTTTCTTTCTTTCTAACGTGAACTTGCCGGTAGTTGAAATGCGTTATTGCGGCTCTTGGCGATTCGTCATGCTCAGCTTCTGATATCGACTGTACATGTGCCGACACAACTCTTCGCTATGACGTGACTATCTGCGCCCGGGCCAACTGCAGCATCCCCGATATGTTAAGTAAGAAAATTCTATTTACTTCTTCATGTTATCAAAGTCTAGCTAGTTGTCTTGTTTGCTAACCGCCCTCTTACTCTTAGCTGCCCGTAACATGACGGCAACTGCCTGCAACGAGCCCATCCGTGACCGCGGCCAGGAGAACAATGTCATCACTATAGTCATGGGCTCTATCACGGGCATCTTTATTCTAGTGCGCTTCGGCTTCAAGCTGTTCATCACGCGGGATACTATCCATGCCGACGACTGGATCGCGTTGTCGACCTTTGCTGCCGGAATCCCGGCCTCTATCATCAACACACGCGGTGTCGTTCCCAATGGTATGGGCCGTGATGTATGGTGTGTCGGTATCACCAAGGCCATCCGCTTCGTGCATTTGTTCTACAGCATGGAGCTGCTATATTTCCTACATATCGGTCTGCTCAAGATGTCGTTACTTTTCTTCTACTTGCGCATCTTTCCTAGCCAGAAGATGCGCCGTCTACTCCTCGCCACAATCGTCTTCAATGGTCTGTATACCCTTGCGTTCTTGCTGGCTGCCTTGTTGCAGTGCTTCCCTATGAGCTACTATTGGAATCAGTACGATGCCAGCGAGACTGGCCACTGCTTTAATATCAACCGTATGGTCTGGTCCCAGGCTGCTATCGGTATCGCTTTGGATCTGTGGATGTTGGGCCTGCCTATGTCACAGCTGCGTCATCTTAAACTACACTGGAAGAAGAAGATCGGCGTGGCTTTCATGTTCTTTGTTGGAACATTGTAAGTAATACTGACATATGTATAAATTCGAGTCTTAACTAACTTGAAATCTTTAGCATCACCGTCATCAGTATCATTCGCCTACAAACCCTAATCCACTTCGCCAACTCACAGAATCCCACTTGGGATAACTTTCAGGTATCAAAGTGGTCCGTTATCGAAGTCAACATCGGCATTATCTGTAGTTGCCTGCCGTCCATCCGCCTCGTGCTGATTCGATACTTCCCCATTGTCTTTGGCGGTACTACTTCCTCGCGCAACCGTATCGGCACCGGAAGCGGCCTTCCTTCTGGGTATAACGCCGGTGTACGCTCTGATCCAATCACATCGCGCCATCTCTATCATGAGAGTCAGGAAGCTTCGGCTATCGTTTTATCACGCTCGTATCAGGTCGAAGTCTCGTCAGTCAAAGCCTTAGCACTACAAGAGCTAGATCTAGAGCATGGCGGCAAACGATCTATCAGTGACTCGTCTCTGTAAAGACGAGCAGTTCATAACAAAATACGGCTAGGCTCAGGATCAATAGTCTAGTTCGTACTTCCAATTTTGTCTGTTTTCACATCCTCCTTCTTAGTATCGGCGTTCTGGGCTAGGGTTTCTTTAACGATTTATATCCGGTTTCTTGTATCACATGACTTGACGTTCTACGTATAATTACAAATATAGTAAATAACTTGCATCCACCTGACTTGATTGTCTTCGCCATTCGTCTATAGTATTTACAACTCCCTTTCGAGGGAGGGAAACTACAAAAGTGAAGCAATAACTTTGCCCCCGGAGAAAAGATAAAACAAGAGCCAACAAAGACGTTCTCAATGTCTCATCAAATCTTGTTGGCTACGTTGTCAGTCTATACTAATATCTTGAAGTCAATAGCAGAATCTACGTCTGATCCTGTATTCGTAAGTTCTTTATATTAGTCAGCGATTCCAATTCCTTCCAATCCAATGTTTATGCTTACTAAACGCATCCAAATTTGTTGTTCCATTGTCGTTGTAGAAGTGTGATCAGTTTGTCCATTTCGGTTATAGCGGCTTTCTTTGTGTGTAAGGGTCTGGTCCATGTGTATCCTGAGTGTGAGTCCACGACTATAAGGATGTAGACAGGTGAACTGTTGGTAACGCCAGATGGTGGTTTCGGGAAAGAGCTCCTACCACCAACAATATCAATGTGTAGTGAATCAAGAAAGTTGGTCCCACGAGGAATGTCTGCAGTGCCTGGATGCCTTTTGGTTTTAGTTTCGATACAGGTTTTGCAGTATTGCGGATGTGTGTATTTGATGTTGTTGGCCTTGGCAAGTAGTTGGCCTTTTGTTGACCCAGGATGACCCCATCTCAGGTGCCAGTCTATATCGGCAGAGAGCATGGTGATTGTTTCTTCAGTTGC
>RHLR01000247.1:0-28547 GCA_009806335.1 Davidsoniella australis | reverse complement strand
CCTTTTTGTTTACGTTTTCTTTTTTGATGGAAAAAAAATTTGGCCAAGAAAGAAAAAGGCTATTATTCTACGTGCACGTCCTCATCGTCGTTATGCTAACTTGTAGCAGCAAGCAGCAGAAAATAGCACTTCCTAGGAGGTGCTTTACTTGCCGGCACTGCCTGATTGTACCATATCGTCCACTAAAAGAAACACATCCGAGGTGTACTGTACCTGTTAGGCCCTCGTCTCTTTTGCTGGTCTTGCCTCTTTCTTCTCTTGCTCTCTTGTCGTCTTGTTCGTGGGCTTTCTGTCACGCTGAGGAAATAGGGACTCATGATTTGGATAGCATGGTATGGTATGGGATGGGGGAAGGAGCACTGTCTAGACAGGGTTTGTCTACAAGGGGCTAGGGTGCTCAATGATGGAACCCTTGAGACTTGAGCTTGAGCCTTTGAGTAAAGTAGCTTGTCTATGGAAGGGGTGTACGGCTATAATGAAATATTATACGGTGTGGGTGTGTCTCTAAGTTGCTCCAAGGATGGGATGGATACGAGTAGGTTGGGGTGTGTCGTTTGAGATTCTAGATCAAAATAATGATGCTATCGAAGTTTTTCTTCTTTCTAAGCTCGTGATGAAAACAAAAGACTGAACAATGGACATCCAATGGCGTTGGAAATATACGATATACAAAGAGGCAGAGATACAATTTGTAAGGCTACTCTGACGACAAAACTTTAGCAGCCTCTTCGCAGTTTCCATTTATGTTCTATGCCTTTTTTTGTCGTCCGTGGTGGGTGGGCTGTCTCATCATCGTTTGTCCAAGAAAGGCGCTCTTTCTATTTTCATCACCGCCACCCACCCACAGCGCCGGGCTCCTTCCTGCTCTGATGCGTTGTGCTCCAGTAGTAAAAATAAGCGTTGCACAATCAAATACACTACAATATGGTAGGTTAGATATATTGAATCTGGTTATGTAGAATATATACATGTATGCTTTGAATACACAAGCAGCTTTATCGTTGTTGTCAAAAACGACTTGGCTGTGCATCAACAGCCTCTACATTGTGAATTGTGCATAGCATATCTTATCGTCGTTATGCCATAGCAAGACACCTCCTCGCTTGGACTTATTGGCCACCTACCAAACATCAAGTCGGCTTCGGCCGTAAGGCTGGCTACTAGTATGTACCAGCTTCTTCTACTGGAATATAGAATGCATCTGTTTTATCTTAAGAAACCACCAAAAAGAAGCATCGTGTGCTGTTTTTACCACTCTTCTTGCACTGGCAATCCTGTTGCGTCAGTTAATACCCGGAACCAGCAGTACGGTTCTCGCTTACATCGTATTGCTGAATAAGTATAACTACAATGCCTCGGGTTCATCATACCAAATAACTACTAAAATGTGCTTGGCCCTCCGCCACCTAGATACCCATGATAGACTGGCATTAGTTTGCTATCTGAGCTTCAAGGCCGATTAAAACAGTCTCATTCATCCATATATAGCAAAGACGCTTTACAATGGTTTCTCGGGGTATGTGGAATCATATCACCACAAGTCGCATGATACGGTCGAAGACAATACTTTGAGAATGTTTATTAGTCAGCGGTATATAGTAATACCGTGATCGTCGAGTATCCGATGTTGCCAGGCACATCTCTAACACAATATACTCTTAGTTTGTAAGAGGCCGTAACCAAGACACTATAAATGCATACTCGTCGCATGTACCACATTCTTGGCTCTTTGATAGCCTAGGCTGTACCAGTAACATTTATCCAAAGATACGTTGTAAACATTATAATACACTTATACGTAATCGAGAACTATACCTGTACCTGAATATAAACTAAATATGCTCAGCAAGGTTACGCTATGCTCCGGATTCTGGCAAGGCTTTCTGAGGGTCTGCCAATAGCCCCTCGTTAGCTCGCTTGTACAGAGTTTGTAAATCAATCATGATGGCAACTTATGAAATCCAGATCCTCTCCCTCCCCCCTCCTTACCAGGGACCAATTCTAGTTGTAATAGTGACTATTCAACTACATAAAACATAATCATATTTATATGCTCATAAATACTCTTACCATTCATGAGATCGCGTGCATTTACCATGGATAGTAGCATTATTCCACAGTGTTTTGTTCCACAGTGTCAAATAGCTTATAGGCTTTAGCTTCCCAAGCATTAGCTATAAACCTATAATTAAATGCACACCCCGTGAATTTCGAGTATCTCAAATGCATAAACCCTAATGACGGTTCGGATTCTTAGTACAATGTTATCCCTTTGTCTTTGTCTTGTGATCTGAGACCGCTTTACATGATCTATGAGAAGCACGATTTTTAATGGCCAGTAAAGCATTTATCATCTACCGCTAGAGATTGAAAGGGACAGAAAAGTAGACACACGAGTGTTGATTCCTAGCGGAAGTTTGCATGTCGTATTTCACAGTAGCTCAATACCAGGAAGATTTTCAGCAAATTTATTCTGCAGTTGGTTCTGACCATATGCAGGGGCAATTTCTAAGCTTGCCAGGGCAAAAAAGACAGCAACAAATAAACTCAAGGATAAAGGATTTTCCAAGATTCAGATATCAGCAGCAATGCCTCTTGTTTCTGATCAACCTAGAGGGCAAATAGATCAAGCCTTGAAAGTGTGATATTGATCTGTGAGTAGAAGCACAATATAGAAATACCATGCCATAGGCTTATTTTAGGCAGGATATACTACATATGTATATGTATGTACACAGCTAATTGCCAGCTTTTGTGTTTTCTTATGATCCATTTAACTATAATTCTCACATAGGAAGATTAGAAGAACTAATACATACATATGTATACAACTACATATGCTCTAATGACAGGATTCGTTGATACACCACTGATTCTCCCTGCATTGCTACTACTGCTATTATTAAGACATTTTTGCCCGCAATCGCGTCGACAGGGCAATATAAGGATAGAAAGGGACAAGACAGCGCTAGGTTTGTGACGTCGACTAAAAAGGCGGAAACACCTCTGCGACATCTTGAAGGCCCTTTTTCCCGCCTTGGTGGTCTTCTGCTCGAGCGTTGTTTCTTTTTTGATATCATTTTTCTTGATACTTCATCATGCTATTAGTTACTTGTAGTCAAGCCTTTGATAAGCACTCTCGAAATAAGACTTATCGTACACGAATAAAAGCCTCGGATATCTGGAATAGAACAGTATACATAGCACAGGTATATCAGCAGTTTGTTAATTTTACACTATTGACTACTTTGCCGTGGTTCTTGAATGGGGAGGCTTCACAAAGCCACGCTTACAACGATCGCCCGGTTCGCTTACTAGCAGCTTTATTTTTCTTCGAATCTTTTTTTTTCTTCTTTTATCTTTAGGATTCTTCTAGGTTCCTTTGCTATCTTTCTTCTTTGACAGCTACATCTACATGCGGGAAAAGGACGGCATCTTCAGGCACCGAGTGGCTATAATGGCAACCCATAAAAAGATGCCCCATGGATGCATATAATGACTGGAATATAATTTGCTACAGGCACCCATTCAGCCTGAACCCTGATTTGGTATTGCCTTGCATCTATTATCACAATACAACACTCAACACTTTCCCTCTTTCTCTTCTAGACCAGTATTGGGTTCGTGCTGTGTCGGCAGTTTCGCTAACATGTTGAATTCCGTATGTCCGTATTTTAAGCCCATATATTCTGCCCTCAAGCAAGTAAAGTCTGCTGAACCAGACCAGGTACATCCGGATATGAACGTTTCTCGTGGATATATATGTATGGTTCGAAACTCGGTTCAACTTGGTTCTTGATGGGTGCCTCTGTGGCTGATAATGGCTTTTCCGAAGGCATCTTTTTTTTTCTACCTTGCCTTCATGCAGGTACAGCTGTGTAATGACAAAATATGTATGCAACCACAACTACCAAAATTCAGGAAAGCTTTGTGTTTACGACATCTGACTCGGTATCTCAAGGGCGTCAGAATGTACAAACTCACGTTCCCTGTTCAGCATCCATTGATACCGAAAGCACCCATCCCTAAAGCTTCGTTTCCATCATGATTAGCTCCCGCAAAAGTGCATACTTGCGTGCTTCCCTTCTCCAATATAGGGCCAACTGGTATTGGTCGAAGCGGCTGTCTCGCGCTCACATGTACACAAAACTTCTTCACATCGCTACAGATGTAGACATAGTTTTGTCGTCACGAATGATTTAAGGGTAACAATCGGCTTCTCGCTTACATATAAAACGCCAAAATACCGCGACAATATTGAATATAAGGGGCTATATTATATTCTCTAGTCTCTGACGTGATAGTGGCCCACGGCGGCATTGTTCCCCTGAGAAAGTCTGACTTTCGTTCTGCCTATGATTCATACTGTATATGATTTAATTATCAAGTTTATATAATGTACGTTCTCAATTAGTAAAAGGGGATCGAGCTACCATTAATTTGTATAAGACTTTTTGAGTCTCGATTAGCTACCCTAACCCTATTGCTTGCTTTCATATTTTCCCCACATCCGCAAAGTTGTGCCCTGTATAAATATGACATTTTGTACCCTGAGCTTCTGGATTGGAACATGAGGATTGAAACATCTTAACGATGTCAATTAAGATGGCATGCACGATGGCACATGCATACCCGAATTAAGCAAACAAACATGGTTGTGCGCAGCATAGTATTGTTAGTACTCCAGTATAGATATGAGCATATGCTTTATGACACTAACGGACTTGACTAGTCTTCATGAAGCACTGATTGCATTCATCATACACATATGCAAGTCACTGTGTTTGCTTAACGAACAAGATGAATTGTAAATCTTTGCAAACCAGATGACAAAATGAAGATGAATACTACACAATTGTATGTACGTGACATTATGTATACATGCATACGTACAGCTAAATAAGCCATAGGCGCTAAGTATATACAGCTCTTCAAGCCACATCACAAACCTTTATGCTATTGATTTACGCCAAAGCATCTAAGTGATATAAAGACTGCGGTTTGTAATTTACAACTGATAGCTAGAATAAACATTTTACTAAGACTTAAGACCGACAAGGCAGGTCCTACCGGCTAAGACACAATAGAAACGCCCAATTATGATGATGTCGAGGGCGGGCTGAATGGCGGTGGCGTTTTTAGGGCGTTGAATACAAATACACCAATATTGCGGATTATCATGTCGATGTTCTCGAACACAAAAACAAGATAAAATAGAACAGCTAATGGGCTTGTGTGTATTAGATGAATAGCTTCGGGTAGAAGCCTAAATTGTATATACCAGGGGAAAGGGAGTGTATATATATATATAGTATGTACGTAGAAGAAGGGTAAATTAGAATTTGGTGATATACGATCAATTTGTAACCCAAGTCTCCCAGTGTCTTCAAATATATGCACATGGAAAATATGCTTGACTAAATATCAGTAAGTCATACCAGCGGCAGGTTAATCGGCCAGCAAGAGATCTACTTTGGGGAAGTCGATAGTTGAGGGCTGAAGGCCCTGGAGGCCTATCGTTGCGGGTGATGAAATTCCACAAGGCAAGGTACACCCCATGTATAATGATGCCAAATTGTCTATCGTGAGCATATGTATGTATCTGTATGCTCATTAATAGTATATCGTTGTATCTTTGTACATGTAGTTATGATTGCTACTACCTAAGATGCAGATATATGTACATATGGGCCTTGCTTACTAGTGTTGCATTTTCGATCCATACAAAGCTTATGTCCGTCTGTAGATGCTGGAACACACCCACCATGATGATATTGCCATGCAACATAAGTGCTGAGGTCTGTCTGGATGTCAGTTCTGCACAAGTTATATACATATAGTGTCTGGTATCATGGTGAGTGGTAAAGAGTAGCAGAGATAAATGCTGTCGGAAAAGGAATGTAGCAGACTTGGACGAAAAAAGAATCCCTCCGACTGACTAAAGAAGAAGACAGCCAAACTAGAATAGGGGATCAGGATCGCATTCTGGCGAAATTGGAAAACCTGGTCCGTCCGCCGCGCATTCTTTAATGCGAAGCCACACCTGCGATTATCATCCTATTTGCGCCGACAAAACACCACCTCACCCCTCCACTTGGCGACTAATTGGGCAACATCTCCAGAGACTTAGTCTGTTTAGAAAAGGTCTTATAATGATAGGAACAGTGCACTGCCTTAATAGCCGTCTGCTATACATCTACAAGTGTACTGTTGTAGTGCTATATGTTTGTCAGACAAGCTAGTGCTGTTTTTAATTTAGCCGGCTAAATATCGGCACGTGTAGCGTGAAGTATTATAGTTGTAAGTGTACATGTAGATATGTATAATATGCAGAATAAGGAACCTCTACAGATATACACTAAGTGCCTCGTCAATGGGCACATGGCAGAGTAAGATGCCGTTTAAACAACGTTAGAGAACATCATATCTAGATATGGACAAACACACTAAAAACGCCTTCTTGTCAGGTATCGCTAACAAAGAATCCACAACTGAGGCTGATTCTTCAATATCTATCCGGCTTACACGACCCCTTGATGAGCCAGAGGCAAGAGGCAAGATGATTTGCTGACGTCGTTTCAATGGTAAACAAACAAAGACCGAAAACACCTCAAAAACAATCACACGATGGGAATGTTATGTCTAGGCCGACCAGCTTGTGGCAGCTAATATCATATGTATCTATGTTAGTATGTGATAAGATACAGAAGACAGACTGCGTGTGGTAATACCGTAGTAATATATGCACCCCTATAATCCCTTTTCTTTGTTCTTGCCGAACCACTTGGACTGACTTACATGGTCTAATTTCTGTTGCTGTGTCTCCATAAAATGGGAACAATAAACGGAACACGAACAAACAACAATGTACTCAACCTACCGGAATGGTTAGCAGGATTGACGGGGGCTTTGTTAGTGCTTTTGCTCTTAGTAAAGTCCACTACAAGAAATGTGACATTGTATGTTAATTTACAACTATGTATATACAATGTATGTACACATGTATGATCATCTCATCACACAGCCAATGTGACGAATTCCGCCACTTTCACATGTCCAGCTTCATTATGAAGTAACTTCTGATATACACATGTGTTTTGTCATGATCTATTTGTGGTTAGTGGTTAGTATCATATTTACATATAATCTGCGGTTCTTTTGCTATCAACACAAAGCACAGAGAATGAGTCTGCACATAAACATAAAACAATCAGAGTCGATACAAATTTGCTATACCAGAATATATTTCCTTTTCCTTTTTATTCCCATTAAGATCAGTGGGGGTGCTTTCAAAACCCGGAACTTTATGTAGTATCCAATAAACTAGGATAACCTCTATCCACTCAATTCTCAATAATCTAAGAGGAGGCAGATAAATTCATCGTATCAAATGTAAAAACAAGAAGAAAAAAAATGGCTGAACTTCAGATATAGGCCGAGCAGAGATATTAATTGCGGCAAGGCTGATATCCGAGCAAGTGAAATTCGCCGGATGGAACATCGGCATAATTTTGCACTAGATGCAGTGACATTGAGAAGGAAGAAGAGAGAACGGGAAACAATACTGAGCATAGTAATATTATACCGGCATTTGGATTTGGAACATCCGTCGTTTAATCTTGGCCCAGCATATTGATTGCACAAAAACAGCTACAAAAAAGTACTATGTGCTGTTTCCCCAGAAGCTACAGATCTACCATGCCGCCAATGCCGAGGTCTGGAAGTATGCTTTTCCTTTCTTATACGCTTGGCTAGTATATGTATGTCTTGCCAGATCTTTATCTACTAAGCCTCGTGGGCTCCTGTCAACCATTGTTTATCTAACAGAAGCAATACTGGAGAAGAAGAAAATGAAAATAGACGAGATCAGAGAGAGTAGAGGAAGAGGGCAGGAACACACGGACAGGGCCTGAAGGTCGACCGGAAGCGCCGCTATATAGGGACGCTCGTTGGTCGGTCCCAAAGCATCACACGGACTGGTTCTCTCAATTTCCAGCAAGCAAGACCTGCCTTAGCCATGGCCACGGTCCTAGTTTGTTTGCAGTCCTAGCAAATGACCACAAGCTCATTAGAATCGAATGAGCGTATAATAAGCAAGTTGACGATGATTCAACCCAAAGTATTATGACGACCATTGCTACTACGATGTACATGATTCTCTTTGAAGATAAATCAACCGTCGTAGTTAGTACCACGAATATGTTCTACTTGTAACTAGAGAGAAAGCTACTAGTTAACATATTGGGTAGGTATAGATAGCTGAGACTGGGGCTTTAATGTCTAGTGCGCTTTGGTGTGTCTTTTAGGTAAAGTATACACATAGTGCTGTATGTAACCCTTCAAAGACATCGTTGATATGTAGCATGGTTAGTAATTAGATATGGCCCCGTGCTCTCTACCACTCATTGCCCACCTCTAGCTGACTTATTAATCAATGAGTTCAGACTGCTCCACACGGGCTCAAGGGCCTGTCAGATTTGGCAAAAGCCCGGTCTAGCCAATCGATGTTTTGCAGGAGTCTGTTCTCAAAGTCCAGGGGAGGAAGTTAGAAAGCAACGTGTAGTTTGTAAGTTTAGATTCGTTACTGGTAACTGTTAGATTACCTGTTACGACAGTACCAACCAGAGGTCTCAAAGTAACGCTGTAATTATTATATTCTACCTATTCTTCTTCTGTTGCTACTAGAACATCGTGGAAGGCTTCTTGATCTTCTTCTAGTTGGCGCACAGAGAGAATTAGATCCGGAAAACGAGGTTGGCATCGCGCTTCGTTACGAACACGCGAGTAAATACTAATAATACCAAGTTTGTATAGCCTGGTGAGTGAGTTTGATAACGCGCCGAGCCTCTGGAATTTGGCTTGATAAACGCTAGTTAGCAGCTCTGCTAGCAACCGCACACATACCAAGAGCCTCCCAAAGAAGTAAAACAACAACAAAACAAAAACCAAAAAACAAAATAATAGTCGCAACATTGCGACAACAGAACAATCGGGAGGCCCTTGGTCGCTATGAGTGTAAATTGTCAGCAGTGCCGCCTTCGGGCTTGAGCTGCGATCAAAAGAAGCAAAAGACAGCAAGCACTTCAGCGATCATGCACGGGGAGTACGTACATTGGTCCTAGGTACAAAGAGTCCCTCGTTGTAGACTAACGAGCATCTTGATCGAGGGCTTCAGCGCGATAGTCTAAGTGGCCCTACAGGGCACCGCCCGCGTCCTGTGCCCATTGGAAATACCAGAAACATCGTCCACAGATTGGGTCTTCCGTTGCATACTAAGAATCTTGCTATTAGACTATCTCATCTCATCTACAAAGATCGGCTGTACGGCCGGTCGGTGCATGTTGGGCAGCAACAGAAGTCACAGCCATGTCTTTGACCATCCAGTTTCAATAATCGAGATCTTGATAATGATAACATGAGAAACACACTACTCACTACTGAAATCATAAGTGAAAGTAGTGGCGACAGCTGTAATACCGAATGCACAGGGCACCATGGCGCTGAAACATTCCTTGTCTTCTGTGTCTAGACCGCCTCCAGGGCTCTCAGTACGACTGTTTACGTCTATTAGAGGGCATGTCTTTGGTTTACATGCAACTGCTGCTATCGCTAGTAACTAGTTTTGTTTGTGGGTCCTCGTGACCAGAAAACCTATATTATGTCTGTATCGAGGTAATGTTAGTAGTAGGCCGTCCGGCATATCGTGGATTTTTCATGTAACGCCTAAATTTACTTCCTATCTCTAGGCCAACAACTGCAAGCTCAAGGCACAGCTGCAATAAGCACCAATATTCATCAACCGAAATCAAGGAGTTCAGAATATATACAACCCCTCTCTTTCAATATTGCTAAGTCTAAAGATGAACAGTGATGGAACGTGAGAAATAAGCTAAGGTTAAAAGAAAATTTAAAGCTTAGGTTCTTGCTGCTCTAGAGTCTTCCATATTTTCAAGATTGGGAACAAACGCTTCTAGACTGAAGCTAAAGCATTTGGATGATATACAAATGTACTAAAATATATTACATATAACTATGTCGTCACGAGCATCATATATATTAAACTATACTTGATATATATAGAACCCCATTTTATTTCATATAAAAATGTGAACACGATAATCGTGCTGGTAAAAATACCGCATATTGATGTACCGTCTTGTGATAAAATACTTAGACTAACTTCATATAGAGACTAGGAGTCCGGTGACATAAAAGCCGTAACAACACTAGAAACTTCCGCGCCTTGGCTTCTATTAGTCGCTCACCGATACGATTTAGCAGGTTTTGGATATACAGTATACATATAATGTCAGAATTGCTACTAGTTGATAGGTGAACTCAAATCATGAGGAACTAGAAGGGCAGGATTCCCCGGGTTACAAAAGGTGGTCTGACATGAAAGAAAACATGTAATTAGTTGTAGCTCACTATTATTTCACTATCTTGGTGGATAAAGAACAATGTGTTAGGCTTAGTACTTACTAAGCCATTCTCGTGGCGATTGAAAACGCTCAGATACTTTAGTTTCTTGGAAAGCCTGTTACATTTTAAAGCAAACTCACGCCATAATATTTGAAGTATCTGTGCCGCATCCGCTGACAACCAGGAAAGATGAAAAATAAAAAAGATCACCGTGTAACCCTGATCATCAACTACAACTACATATACACGTCGTCTAATTATATAGTTGAGTATCCTCTACAGAACGACATAACTAAACTAAAGGCTTATGATATACACCTATACACAAATAGTAAACCATCATCAATTGTTTCTATTGTATGTAAGTCCAATTTCAAAATCCGACTGACCAAGGTTCTGTATTTGTTTCGTTGTGCAAATAGGATCCCTAGCTAGACTGAACTTGACTAGAAAAAAAGAGTCCTAGCATGCTTAGATTAGCTATTATTATTTGTTCTAGTGGCTAGTTTTGGACAAGATCGGCACATTAATTTCTAAGATAGGAAGCTTACCTACGTTTGAGGCTTTGTAATGGTGGCTAAATGGCCGTTACCTCATGAAGATCACTTACAATTTCGGGTCACCGCATCAGCAACAGGCCTTACAAAATATTTACATTAGATGCTATTCTCGTAGCAACCGTATCGAACTAACTAGTGAATTATCGGTTCGTAGCTTCCTTTAATAACGGGGGAGGCTTGCTTAGAGCGACGGCTAATATAGATGAGGGTTGTCTCTGTTGGGAAACAAGTTCACCTCTTGTTTTAGCCACTGCTTTTGTTGTTTTGGTTGAGCGAGGCTGAGAAGGAAGATGGCCTTGTCTCAGGCTATAACTAGGCGAACTATAGACATGACCTGGCTTGATATTTTACGATTTCTTTCATGGCCCTTGGAAGGTGGAAGACATGCCTTCTTTTCTTTGTCATAGTAGCATGGTAGCTCGTCTGAAGTAAAGTACTATTGCAATACTTTATTACGATCGATAGTAGAAGCTAAAACAAATCATAAACAAAACTTTAAAGACCTAACTAAAGCATGACGAGGGTTGATAAGAGCAACTTCGATGACACTACGAGGATGGCTTAGTTGAGATGGGTTAACTGTATATATGTGAGAACCGGGTTCTAGAGACGCAATAGAATACACCCGATATTACCGGACTAACTCCTAGCTTAGACTTTTGGGAGAGCTTAGTAGGATAGAGATGATAAGCCACAGTGCTCATTGGCCGGTCAACAGACACGCATTATGAAGTGTCGATACTTTCTTGAGAGCCTACAATTGGATAACTATATTTTCATGATGCATGATGATGCTAACAATAACTAGTTGAATGCAACAGAGATGACCTACATGCACCTATAGGTATATATGTGGAAGAAATATAGTTCTGTTCCTTGAGGTCATTGTTGTGAATTCGTCGAGCATCGGTGTTTGTGTGTTTCGCAGGCTTTCTATTCAAAGGAATCAACGAATCAACACTGCACTAGACCAGGGATATGCTCTTCCTTCTGGATGAGACATTCTAGGGTCAAGTGAAAGGATAGAAGGGGGGGCGTATCAATATCTGTCTATTGCGTCGATTCAAACCCACACTGGCTCCCCTTCATTTAATTGAAAGATACAGAGTAGATAACTAGTGCAAGGAAAGCCGGAGGTGACGGTTGGAATTAAGAATATAAAAATAAAGAAAGACTTGATATCATAGTTTGCCGAGCTGCTTTGATAGCACTGCTACGCTATCATCACGGTCCGGCCGAATGGATTTCTCAAAGATTGACATGAGACCGAAACAATCCATGATGCATCAATACAGAATGTCGTAGTGCGTGGTTATCAATGTATACTCGAAGGCTGAGTTATTGTCTGGGGATTTTAGCACTGTAGGTTCTGCAGGTACAAGCAATCCATAATAGCTATCACGTGATATACTCCGGTGAATAGAATAGCAAAAGAGAGGCGCCGCCATCTTGTCTCCCGTAATCTAAACATGCATCAATATTTGTCGGCCAAGTAAAATTCCCGCCCCCGTCACTCATATCAACACCTATTATTAGCAAAACCGAGTAGAATACAAATGAATAGAACAATTAGTGTCATTGCATGGGGTGGGATTACGTGCTGATCTGCGACCCGAGTTACCATATTCAGACTATAGCAAAATAACAAAGCACGCTTCTTCGGTTTTGCTTTATTTTCCTGCTGATACTACGTACGATATTTCCATTTCGGCTGCTGTGGTTGGCGTAGCATGAGTATATGCATGAACAAGTTGTCGACTGATAGTACTCTTTGGGGTTATATTGATGTGACACTGAAGATGGGATCTCCCGCAGACAGACCCTGGATGCGTGCTTGAAATGCCACAATCATGTACATATGTACTAACTTCACGCACAACGAAGTAGTTGGGCACATAGTACATGAGATAAGCGCTCACTTACCGCTCTTCTCACCTTCCTCCATACACGTCAAGATAGCCTCGATTAGCTTGCCGCTACAGGAGACTGGACCGTGCACTGACCCGGGCATGGACACTGGTATGAGTTGAAGAACCGATCCATTGATATGACACCACTTCAGTATCTTCAAGACCTTTATGACAGGTGTAACTTGCCGATATTCTACAGTCGCATCTAAATATTAGAGGACGTTGTGTCAACTTTTCGGTTCGAAGTACTGTGCAGCTTGTCAACTATGCATGACAACAACATGGCCTTTTTTATGTACATATACATATGTATATTGGCTAGCCTTGAGGCTGCCTACGATGACATGCCCCTTGCATTAGCAGTTTTCAGTATGCATATCTCCGAAAACAGTAAAATAATCTTGAAAAGCAAACCCCACGTTTAGCTAAAGTGACACTATGGCACTATCTGTCTAGTGCCACCTTATTTTGTAATCTGATGTCGCTGCTTCTGACCACTATAGGATGATAAGGGCCTTGTTGAAACCATATGTCCTCTTACATGTGTAAATCTCTGTTTTTCGATTTTTTTTTTTCGCATGAAGTATAATATAACGTCCAGAAGCTTGCATGGGCCTTGAATACCACTATGCTGATACTAACCCATGCAGACCGAGTGAAAGATATTCTAGAGCCTTGTTAAAACTCTTCACAACGGGACTTTTGACGGACTGGAAATGCTGCGGGCAAACTGTTCTGACATTGAAATGTGTCTATCGTGGGTTGACAGGGCATAATGCTTTATATCTCCATCTAAAGCATATATATGTGCATACGATGTCTTCACGACTGGTACGACCCACGGACGATCATGTATGATCTTATGGAGATATCCACATCAGGTGCTGCAATATAGACGAAATTTAAGATTCGTGAGATGAGATGGAAAACTGCTTTTGCTACTATATCGATAGCCCTTTCCCGAAGTCAAAGTATCGGCCGGTGACAAGGTCAAGAACGGCTCATCGGATGCTCTTTCTTCTATTTCCAAGAACATATGTCCTGAAACAGTTTGATAATTTCAGTTTGATCTAATGTAGAGCGTATATATCCGTAACCAACCACAGCTGGTCTGACCTGTAACCGGATCATATTTGAGACTTTATCCTGTATAATTGCGCTGTGGAGTGTGGAGTGTAGGACAACTTGATAATTCCTCGCCTGAAGCAACAAAGTCCCAGTATTTTCTCTGGCTTCACGGTGTACAGAAGGAATAAAGTTAGGGGCCTTTAAAACCACGCAGTGGTTTTAAAGCCCTAAGTTATCTAGGAAGAAGAGAACCTGGTGTCTGGAAGGCCTATCCGGCTGGGCGTCTCTGCGGCATAGCAGTACCGATTATTTTCTTGATAGTGGTCCTACAGCTCTTTTTCTTTTCTTTTTCTTTTCTTTCAGTGTTTTTCCGATAATGGCCAAGGCCCGAGAGTTGATCAACCCAGTTTCTTAAGCTCAACAGCGCATAACGCGCGCCTTATCAAACTTTTTCAATCCTAGCTCAACTACTTCTATTTTGAACCGCAAGATTGTCCAAGTAGGAGGTGAGAGTTTGCTTCATGCTTTACTTCACCTCGGAGAGAACCATATTACTTTGAATGTGTTTGGAAGACATCCGTTGAGCGTCGATCATCTTTTCTTTCTGATGATGCACTGTGAAAAGTCTTCAATGGTATCATGCTTAATATAGCAGATCGACAAAGTCAAAGCTCATTTGGCAGGTTATCTTGGACTCTGAAAGCAATGCAAGTCTAGCTTTAACGAGAGTATCAAGGGGAGGAGACGAGAGGAGAGAAAAGAGGAAGAGTCCCCGAGTAGACGATCAGATATTGACAACTGTACAACAAGAAAAAAATAGATAGAGGAAAAAAAGATAGAGAGTCATGCCCGCATTGACAGAGTCAGAAAGTCTAATATTGCCGGAATGCTACATCTACAATTAATAGTGCCATGCTTTGTGAATCTCCCGCCTGAAGCGAGAAATCTTCTTATTTTGAGTTCACTCGGTCAGTACTTTGACTTTCCTTCGTTGCAACCAAGTCAGGGGCTATATTCTACTCAATCTCATCAGAGATAATCCAGTACCTAGTTACCTCAGCATTTATCTCTGTCTTTTTTCCTCTTAGAAGATTAGTCACCGTATGACGAAGATACATGGGCAGTGCTGGCAAAAAAAAACATAAGTCTATTTGCTACAAACAAAATCAAGACGATGTGATCCAATAGTTCATGCACTATGATATGATTGCGTCTTGCATCTTTTACGGCAATGCCTGTGGCAAAAACTTCTCTACCTCTGCCTCTACTTGGAGTAAAAGGCCTAGTCAGTCGCCTCATATGATAGATGCCTCCTTTTTAGTGCAAGTACTTTTTTTTTTTAACTGTCGATCGTGGATTTGCGTATGTGATTAGCTACATATTCCTAGTTTCGGATAGCCAGGAAGCGATCTCCATGGCCTATCGTTATCATCGTCGAGCTCGCTAATGGTGAGAGTAAAAGATGGGACTTTGATGCTTAGCAACAACTTAGAGGCGCAGACTATCGCAAGCTGAAGGCCAAGTGAAATAGTAAAAACTGGCAAACAGGGCGTCTTGATTGTTGTGATGAGACAGCATTGGGGGGGGGGGTATCACACTAATAGTTTCTATCGTTCTTTCAATGTATGAACACTGACTTCTTATAGCACACTCGTAGTATGATGATATAACGCTTTTGAGCTACTCGTGTGACACAATAGACTTAAATTCTGCCGCTATCTTAACCGTACTGAGAATGTCTGTGATCTGATCACTAATTATGTCTTAGTTCTAAGAAAGGACTCGTCATCTTTGTTCTCTATTCTATAGTAAGCATCTCTTGAGAACAGTAAAGCTGTGGTTTTTCACTAGCTAATCAATTAAGACAATATGGGGTTGATAGCCTCCTGTGACTTTCCATTGGCCCCTCTACCTTTTACTCGATAGGTTACCTCACCCTGATCAGAACACCGAAAAGTATCATCGAATCGAGTTCAACAGCCTGATAGGATATGTTCTGATCTAAGATGATTCATGTATACGTCTCTCGCCCCATGTTTTGGCTTATTCCTAATCCTATAATGGCCGTATCTATCATCAGGACAGTAGCATTAGGCTTCTAGGCACAGTTAATGGTGCCATAGTCGAAGAAACCAAAGAAGTGTGGCTCGAGAACCTTAGTACCAAACTTTCATTCTTGCATTTTCTATTCCCTACCATGTGAGATTGTTTCATAGCCACTGGAAACAGATATATAATCTAAATGCCTATCTATACTGTATTTACAAACCATCGCCTACATATATAATGGCAGGACAAGGGCCCTGCTTCTGGCGTTTGATGCTGAACCATTGGCCTAGGTGGCACTAGTCTACAACTGACAGATGAAGCAGAGGCCATATTTCAATTGATGCTATACTTCGTACCATATTTATCCCTAGTTGAATCTAATACGTGGAATAGCTATAGTTAATTGTCTTCACAATTATAGGTGCCCAAATCTAGGGTTATACTACCAACTCTAGACCCTTATGCTGTGTGTCGTCATGATACTTTCTCAACTTAATTCCATCTAGCCCTACTGCAACCTGCATAAAATGCAACAAATGGATCTCTTGACGTTTTCGATCTCGGGAATATATCCTCTTTTTAAATAGGATCGGTACATATTATTAAAGTAATCGGGAAGGTAGAACACGTATTTCGTCTTGATAGGCTAGTTTTCACCATCTTGTTGTTAGCTGATCTAGATCTAGCAACAACTGCTTATCGTGATAGAGTGATAAGTATGACCATGAAGCGAGACCTAATTTTTTCTGTTCTTCCTTTCTTGACTTTTTTTTTTTCAATTTTTTTTTTGAATGGGAGAAAGAATAGAGCCCTTGCTGAGCTGACATATTAGTGCCTTTGCCGAGCATGCGGACAGAATTGAGGCAGTGTGATAGTAGATGTAAGAGTGTACTCCCTGAACATTTTTTAAGATACCCGCTTTCGATGTTGAGTGGTACCATTAGATAGGTTTCATAATGGAGAATGCAACGCACACCTTTTAGAACAAGTATTACGGCCTAATGATCAATGGTCAGGCAGCTGAGCGTGCTATACGTCAGATGGGCCAACTACCCAGCGTAAGCAGTGGAAGGAGTATCGAAGCGAGGACTAATCTCAGAGGGCGCCGAGGGGTCACTGAGGATATAAGGCTCGTCCATATGTCATCGCCATTAAGATCATAGATTATCATCGGTTCTCGACTAGGCCAATATTGAATTCTGCACATAAAGAGCTCAACCCATCCTCAACATATCCACAATCTTGCCAGCCACGAAACCTGCCGTCGTCTTCCATATCTTCCTTCCACTAGACAGGAATATCTGTCACTAACCGTCTATCTATCTTTCACCTTTGTCCTCGAAGCTTCAACACCTCAAAATGAATAGTGGCCCTCAATGGCGCATATTGTGTACTAACATGCGTATCAACTGTCAAAATGGCGTCGACATGCTACGAAGGGAACTCAAAGTATACCAAGCCAATGACCGCGAGAGAGCTATGTCCCAAAAGTAAGTTGAAGCGAACTGATGCATACTCGATGTTCGTACTACGCAAAGGAGAGAAGAACCGAGGTAACTCAGAGAGACTAACTGAGGTACACAGAAATCTAGACAAAATGGGCATGATTACCAACCGCCTCTACGAAGCTGAGGGAATCCTGAGAGTCTGGGAGATGCTGCTTAAGGATGCCATAATGGAGGAAGAAGAAAACGCTGGACTACGCGAGCGGTTCGACTACTCTGATGACGACGAAGATGAATCGATAAAGTCTTTAGAAATGGACTCAACTGACGACGGCGAGTAGCGGCCTAAGAGATCGGAAAACTGAGATAGAAGGTCACATCTTTCTCTGTATATTAGTGATAGGCGATGGTTTGTAAATACATTATAGATAGTGAAAATTTAGATAGAGTCATTGAAGAGGGACCATAGCATAACAGTCGTTTTCATGTATATTTGAGACCATGGAATGAGGGTAGGAAGCTTCTCATCCATTGGCATAGCTTCGTTGGCTAGCGGTTCTCGATCATTCTTCGTTCCATCCTCGCTAGGTCCACTGTGTGTTCCCTTGACATCGAAGGTGAAGATACAGGCGACTTCTTCCCAATGCTTTGAGTCCTCAATTCTTCCTCGGAGCCCCATTAGCATGTCCGTAAGTGCCCCTTTGCAGATGTAATTTCTCGGGATGATCTCTTTCTCAATGGCTAGCAGAATTTAGTAATCGGCATAAGAGCAACTGTTCGTTAATGCCATATTCCTGTCGGCACCGGCTCTTTGGCACTTGAAACTAGGGCTAGATAGCCGTCGGCTTCAAGACCTTGGTGCCATGTTGTGTCATATTAATGGCATGGGCGGGCACGATGGAAGGTAGTGGGGAAGACATGGTGTCGAATGGACTAAGGGTAAATATAGATATTGTATGCCTCGACTTGGCAGTTTTTAGGATATTATTTGTTGGATATCAATGATGCTGATGTAAACTAGTGTGGTGTGCTTCCTATGGCTCGTCCTTTGCTGTAAGAGTAACCCTAACGGATGTTCTGGAATTGCATGCTAACTCGATATAGTGGAGCATTTGAACAACCCAACGCTGCCAAAGCACATTGCCTGTATAAATGCGATTAAATCTTGTTGGCATGACTGGCAATCTATAAAGTTTTCAACATGAAGGATGAGGCAAGAATCGGAACATGACGGCAAGCAGAGCCAAAACTCTCGTGCGTCTTGCTTGGCTGGAATTATCGGTGTAGATCTTGCTAGTGGTACAATGCATACGAGGCCGTGAACTTGGCTCAAGGTCGACAATGTAACCGTTCGAGCAGATGAACGTTGCTTAACATTACAAACAAGAGTACAAAGTTTGGTGTTTAAGACGAGAAAGATAGACTTTTCAGAATAAGACGTTCGGGTGGATCATGAGTGTACATTCCAGACTGCTTTGCTTGTACTTGGCCGTTTTCGGAAATATGGTACACAAGTAAAAAGGAAGCTTAGCTAGACTAGCGGCGACTCGTATGGGACTTGCGGTATATTTATTAGCTGTTTCTTTTGTTGAAGGTATCCGATCAAACCATGGTTTGGCGATAGGTGACATCATGACTGTAGGAACTTGCCGCTTCGTCCATGAAGATGAGCCCGGAGGATGCTGATAAGAAAAGGCTAGGAAGCTCGGCACACTAAAATTTCCGCATTCGACGTGCTGGGTCTGGTAGAGCTTCGGATTGTACCTAGGGAGCAAATATGGGAACGGAAGCTATGTACATTCCGGATGTGTACCTACATGTAAACGAAGAAGTTCTGCTTGGGGCGATATTCGACGAACTTAGCATCGAGCTTATATCTTTGAGTTTCCCCAGACCTGAGAAGACATCGCTAGCTTGTCCCTTTTGTTCCACCATGATTTGGACATAACCTTTCTGACTCTTGAGTACATTCATAACAGTTCATCAAGAGACAAACACACCCCATTCCCGCAATGGAGCGACGCGAAGAGGTCGAGGAGCCTCAATCTTATGTAGCTCCTGGCACCAACTACTATCGCCGCGATGATGGTGAAATACTCCAGACTGAAGAATACAAAGCTACCGGAACAGGCCAGCACCACCGTGACAACAGCGACGCGACACATGTGGCCGGCAGAAACATTCACCAGACCACGTCTCACGGCCGCTATGCAGACGACTCACAGCCAGGCTGTCCGCAATATGACGAGCAGAGTCGCCGCGAGCTACAGCGCATTGCTACAGCGCTGTCTCGCCGCCCAACTGCCGGCGACGGAGACCAGCTTTGTGGCACGCTTCCACATGATGTCTCTGGCGATCTGGAGCTAGACCCGGCCAACCCCTCGTTCAGCCTGAGCAAGTGGATGCAGGCGTATGTCTCGACGCTCAAGTCAGAGGGCATGATGACTCGTGAAGCTGGTGTGGCCTTCCGCAACTTGTCCGTCTCGGGAACCGGTGCTGCTGTACAGGTACAAGATACTGTTGCTACGTATGCCTTGACACCGATAACCACTTTGACTAGGCTGTTTAGTCGCACTCCAAGCACCTCGAAGAAGATTCTTAAGCAGTTCGACGGTCTGTTGCTGCCTGGCGAGCTCCTAGTCGTCCTGGGCCGTCCGGGCTCTGGTTGCTCGACGTTGCTGAAGACTGTATGCGGTGAAATGCACGGTCTGAAGCAGGGCTCAGAGTCGCTGGTTCACTACCACGGTATCCCGCAGGCGAAGATGATCAAGGAGTTCAAGGGTGAGGCCATCTACAACCAAGAGGTTGACAAGCACTTCCCGCATCTGACTGTCGGCCAGACGCTTGAGTTCGCTGCCGCCGTGAGAACACCGCACCAGAGACCTCACGACCTCTCACGTTCCGAGTATTGCAAGCGCGCCGCACAGGTTGTCATGGCGTCGTGCGGTCTGTCTCACACATACAACACGAAGGTCGGCAATGATTTTGTTCGTGGTGTCTCGGGTGGTGAGAGAAAGCGTGTCAGTATTGCCGAGATGATGTTGGCAGGTTCGCCTGTCCAGGCATGGGATAACAGGTAAGAACGAGACCCTACTTGCTGCAAACGGACGCACCTTCCGAGTTCCAATAGGGCAATGACAACATAAATTGCATTGACTAACTGTCTTAATCCTATAGTACTCGTGGCTTGGATTCTGCCACCGCCCTCAAGTTCGTCCAGTCCCTCCGCTTTGCTGCTGATTTCAGCGGCTCGACCCAGCTCGTGGCCATCTATCAAGCCTCGCAGGCCATCTACGACCTGTTCGATAAGGCCGTCGTGCTCTACGAGGGTCGCCAGATCTACTTTGGCTCGGCGAGAGCCGCCAAGACTTACTTTGAGCGCATGGGCTGGTACTGTCCGCCTCGCCAGACTGTCGGTGACTTCTTGACATCTGTCACGAACCCCGGAGAACGCAAGGCCAAAGAAGGGTTCGAGAACCGTGTGCCGCGTACACCTGACGACTTTGAGCGCTACTGGCTCGAGTCTGAGGAATACAAGATGCTGATGGCCGATCTCGACCGTTACCAAGAAGACAACCCGGTTGACGCCCACGGCCCAGGCATTCAGAACCTGAGAGAGGGCAAGGAGCAGCGCCAGATGAAGCACGTGCGTCCGACATCGCCTTATCTGATTAGCATCGGCATGCAAGTCAAACTGAACACGATCCGCGCGTATCAACGCATGTGGAACGACCGCGCGTCGACCGTTGCAGATCTTTCTACTCAGTTGATTATGGCTCTGATTATCTCGTCCATCTTTTACAACACACCCTCTGCCACTGTCGGTTTCTTTGCCCGCGGCTCTGTCATCTTCCAGTCCGTTCTGCTTGCTGCCCTGTCTGCTATCTCCGAGATCACTACACTTTATGGCCAACGCGCCATTGTCGAGAAACACCACTCATATGCCTTCTATTATCCGTCTTCCGAGGCAATCGCTGGCATCGTGGCTGATATACCTCTCAAATTTCTCGCCTCTGTTGTCTTCAACCTGATTTTGTACTTCATGTCAAACCTCCACCGGACGCCGGGCCAGTTCTTCCTATTCTTCTTGATCACGTTCATGATGAAGTTTGTTATGAGTGCTGTCTTCCGGACTATGGCTGCAGTGACAAAGACGGTTTCACAGGCCATGGCTTTGGCTGGTGTTTTGATTCTAGCTTTGGTTATATACACTGGCTTCATCATTGCTCAGCCGGCTATGCATCCTTGGTTTGGTTGGATTCGCTGGATTAACCCTATCTACTATGGCTTCGAGATCCTGATAGCCAACGAGTTTCACAACCATGACTACACCTGCTCGTCCATTATTCCCGCCTACTCTCCTCCTGTCGACGACTCTTGGATCTGCTCAATTGTTGGGGCTAAGCCTGGCCAGTACACTGTTAGCGGTGATGACTTCATCTGGACCAACTACCGCTATAAGTGGGCGCACACCTGGCGTAACTTTGGTATCATCGTCGGATTCCTGATCTTCTTCATGATCCTCTACTTTGCTGCTGTTGAAATGAACTCTTCCACTACCTCTACCGCCGAGGTTCTAGTGTTCCAGCGTGGAAAAGTTCCGAATCACATCGCCAAAGGACACAATCGTACTGCGGAGAACGAAGAACTGGCACGTGGCGATGACGTAGCTAATGCATCCAAGAATGCGAATAAACCTACTGTTGGCTCAACTGCCGCTATCGAGCCACAGCGCGATATCTTCACATGGCGTGACGTCATCTATGATATTCAGATCAAGGGAGAGCCACGCCGTCTTCTTGACCATGTCGATGGATGGGTTAAGCCTGGTACTTTGACTGCTCTAATGGGTGTATCTGGTGCTGGTAAAACTACGCTTCTAGATGTGCTCGCTCAACGTACGACTATGGGTATCATAACTGGTGATATGTTGGTCAACGGAAAACCTTTGGATCCCAGTTTCCAGCGTAAAACTGGCTATGTCCAACAACAAGGTATGTATGCCATGAGACTTTCACTATCACACTTTGAATACTCGATTACTAACCTTGAAGTGAATAGATCTTCATCTGGAGACCGCCACTGTCCGCGAATCCCTTCGATTCTCTGCTATGCTTCGCCAGCCGCCTAATGTTAGCAAGGCCGAGAAATGGGAATATGTTGAAGAAGTTATCCGTATGTTGAACATGGAAGACTTTGCTGATGCCGTTGTCGGTGTTCCCGGAGAAGGACTTAATGTCGAACAGCGTAAGCTGCTGACTATCGGTGTTGAACTAGCTGCTAAGCCCAAGCTTTTGCTGTTCCTTGATGAGCCTACGAGTGGTCTAGATTCTCAGAGTTCTTGGGCTATCTGCGCTTTCCTTCGTAAGCTTGCAGATGCTAACCAGGCTATTCTTTGCACTGTTCATCAACCCTCTGCCATTCTCTTCCAACAGTTCGACCGTCTACTATTCTTAGCCAAGGGTGGCCGCACTGTCTACTTTGGTGATATCGGTGACAACTCACGCACGCTACTAGATTACTTCGAGTCCCATGGTGCCCGCCATTGCTCTGATGACGAGAACCCTGCCGAGTTTATGCTCGAGATCGTCAACAAGGGGAACAACGATAACGGAGAGGATTGGCACGATGTTTGGAAGGCAAGCAATGCGGCTCAAGAAGTTCGTGCCGAGATCGAGCGCATCCATAAGGAAAAGCAGTCGGTTCCTGTTGCTGGCGACAAGGAAGGCGAGCACGAGACTCGCGCTCATACTGAATTTGCCATGCCGTTCATGACCCAGCTCATCACCTGCACTGTCCGGGTGTTCCAACAGTACTGGCGTATGCCTAGCTACATCTATGCCAAGTTCTTCCTGGCCACAGCTGCCGGTCTATTCATTGGTTTCTCCTTCTGGGACGCTAAGACGTCGCTCGCCGGCATGCAGAACGTCATGTTCGCAGTGTTCATGGTGACTACTATCTTCTCCACCATCGTGCAACAAGTCCAGCCACAGTTCGTGACGCAACGTTCGCTGTATGAGGTGCGTGAGCGGCCTAGCAAAGCCTACTCCTGGAAGGTCTTCATCATCTCCAACGTCTTGGTTGAGATTCCGTACCAGATTTTCACTGGCATCCTCGCCTTTGCAACCTTTTACTACCCTGTTGTGGGCATCCAGTCCTCGGAACGCCAAGTTTTGGTGCTTCTTTTCTGCATACAGCTCATGATCTACGCCTCCTCGTTTGCGCAGATGACGATTGCCGCTGTTCCCAATGCAGAGACAGCCTCTTTCATTGTCACCCTGCTTGTCATCATGTGCATTTCGTTCTGCGGCGTCCTCCAAGCTCCTTCAGCCCTGCCAGGATTCTGGATCTTCATGTACCGCGTGTCGCCATTCACCTATTGGATTGGTGGCATTGTAGCCACGATGTTGCACGACCGCAGGGTCATCTGCTCCGAAGACGAGACGTCCATCTTTAGCCCGCCGTCGGGCCAGACCTGTGGCGAGTACATGAATGAGTATCTTCAAAGTGCCTACGGCACACTTCAGAACCCAGAGTCAACGAGTGAATGCCACTACTGCTCTGCTTCTATTGCCGATCAATATCTCGCACCCAGCAAGATCTTCTGGAGTGATAGATGGCGTAACTTTGGCCTTGTATGGGCTTATGTCTTATTCAACGTCTTCATTGCCGTAGTTACTTACTGGCTCTTCCGTGTGCGCAACACTCGTTCCAAACCTCAGACTGGGAAAAGGAGCGCTAAGACAACCAAGGCTCAGACAGAGAAGGCTTGAATATGAAGAGCGCACCGCACCTAGCTCTGAGAGAATGGGGAAGTTTCCGAACAAGAATTGCTTTTCACGCAATTCCGTTGTTCGAAATTGTTAATCGACTGGCTTTGGTTGTCCGGTTTATTTCGTCGTTAACCATCTTTAATTTCTATTTAGTAATACTAGTTTAGTTGTATGGATGGTCAGATTTTATCTATCGGTAAAAAAAGCAACGGAATCATAGCCGAATCATTAGCGGCTTGGGGGTGGAATATGTTTCTATTCTACTCATTAGTTATGCTGACTTGTATTAAAACCTTTTATAGCTTCAAGCTAGCACCATTTCTTCTACTGTAATATACACCTATACACATTTGCTGTCGTCTTGTGAAGCACGTATGATTTTCCTTACTTGTCTCTTTTGCCACTCGACCAAATATCCTTCCACATATCCTTGAGACCATATTTTGGTGCTGTCTCTTCATATACTCGCGCTGGAGGAGGCGCTCGCAGACTACCAAAGCTAAAGCTATTGCTGAAACTTGTACTAAATGGTGATGAGCTATGTGACTGTGTGGGCCGTGTCGCCTCCTCACGAATGACATCGGCAACTTGAGGCGCGACATCGGCATAGCACAGCTGCAACTCTCTATCAACGATAAAATATGCCTTTTTAGCGAGATCGGGTGCCATTAGATTGTATGAGCGCATCATAGAGTTCAGGTTTTCTACCGATAACTCTATGAATCTCTTCTCGCGAGTCTCCCAACTCGTATCACGGAAGGGTTTGGTACCGTCGCTCACATCGCCATCTTTATCGTCTGCAGACTCTTCTATACCAGCATCAACCGGGGAACTAGAAGCCTTCATCACAGGATCGTCGGTAGTTCCAGCCGATACTTTGCCGAGACCGCGCTGAGCGGAACGGCTTGGTGGGTTAGTGCGGGCTTCGGCGCGAGCGTTCGCTAGAGCACGTCGGAGACAGCTATCTAGATCACATTTAATATTGCCGGATATTGTGAATGTGTTGACTAAGTGACGACGCCAACTATCACGTATACGCTTTCGAAAAGCGTTAGCGGTACGTGTGATTTCTTGTTGCTTGTCGATCCACGGCGGCACAAGATCCTGGCGTTTGATCATGTTGTTCATAATATATTCTGTCTTTACTCAAGTGAAATAGAGAAAAAGGGAGAGACGAATGTAGTCAGTAATTTGTCTCGTGTTTTTTTTCTCATCTCCTCAGACATTAATGAAGATTCGAGAGTAGAAAAGAGTGAAATAAAACTCACTGTATCAATGAACGGGTTGTCTACCCGGTTGTCCCGCTGTACGTCCTTTCCGCGCGGAATGTCCTTGAAGGCCCCGCGGGCCATAGCTTCTTCAATCCGTTCATTCGCCAGTGACGCCAGCCCAGAGATTGTATTAGGCAACGCCCTAGCCCCAGGCTCAAATCGTTCCCTGAGGACCTTCAGCCTGTCCGCGTGATCTTTCTCTTCTTCCTGTGTCATCGTTTTCTTAGCACCGCTAATCGCGACATATTTCGCTGCTAGGTCACGCGCCCTCGCCACACGCGTGCCGGGCGACACGGCCGTCTCTCTACGCAAACGCATGTCTACGGTAACTTCTGGCGCAGGAGAAGAAGCCTTGGTGCCTTTGATAGGCCCGCGGAGATTAGCTGCTAGCGGTTTGTGTGCGTCATCCAGCATGCGCAGCACGGCATCCGATGTCTCTTCTGTCCCTGTCCATGGCTGTGCTAAGGCGTGGTCACGGGTTCCGATGCCTGCCGATGAGGGCATAGATGCTGCGGCTGAGCCAGTGGCTGGCGGAGATAGATCCGCAGAGGTTATCCTTGATAGGAGTCTATCCCGTAGTTCGGCGGAGAAACCGGCTTCGATGATGGCTTTGCGGCCGGCACTACCTCCTGTGAAGAGGGTTTCTTCTGTAGCATCCTGAAGACGCTGTGCCAGCGGCCCAAGTTCCTTTTGCGATTCGTTCTCTATCTTGACGTCATGGACATCTGTAGCCCCGGCGTCCTGCTTGTTAATGGCATCGGAAGAATACCGCGATATTGCTATCCGCCTCTCTAACAAGCTGGTCACTTTCGAAGTTGCCGATAAGACTACCCAGCGCGACGGAGAAAAAGACGGGAATGAATTCATTGGTGATTGGTTAAAGGTACATAAAATCAAGTCTTGTTGATTATTATGTGTTTACATCTCCAATATCAATATCGCATTTGCTTATACTGCCGCTTCATCAACTGTGGGTTCCTCATGGGATAAAAGGAACCGGGTACAAAAAATGGAGGCAATATCCTTGATAAAATCGTCACCGCTTTCATGAATCACACGCCACTTCGATCTTATTGTAAGACAACACCGGTATGTTGCTTTCTTGAAACCGCCCTCGCCGACGCAATAATCACACATGCTCCCTACTCCACGCCCTTGCTCCGGTCAGTTTTGGTTTCCCCTGTGCCCATGAAATTCATAGAGAGCCCACCACTCACAAAGGCATATATCGGCCCCCCAATATTACTGGCTAGATGAAGATACTACTCTGGAGGGCCTTGCTTTAAGAATCACTGGACTAGATATTGTGCTGAAAAACAGAGGCTGGCCGTCCCGTAATCGTAATGCCCCTTTAATGGGCCTAGCTAGTGTCTTTACTCATAAGTTGAGTTCAAGCAGTAGCTCCCATCACACTACGTCATCAATTCAACGGGAGCTGAGTGCTTGGGAGCATGTCGAATCACTGCTTTGAAGCAAACAAAAAGTAACAAAGTAAGTGGCAATTTGTGGTGGTTGGAGACGAAACTACACACTACATGAGCAGAAAAGAGGAAATTATGGAACCACCTGCGCAGTGGAAAGTTTTCCCTAGGCAAATTTTACCACCGGTTCAAATTACAAAGGGCTACCTACACTCTAGATATCTTCGAAAACTTGCACTGTCCTTTTCAACATAAACTCTTTGTTCTATTACTAATTCATCATGGATGCCCTTACGAATGTTTGTTTTTCGTCGTATAAAACGGCACATATTTTGGTGCTATAAAGGCAGCAATCGTGCTAGCCGTAGTATTTCCACTTCTAAAGACAATCTCAGTGGTACCCAAACTACAAACTGTATCTTCATAGCTCTATAGCTCCATAAGATTAATGAATTAAAAAAAAAAGAAAAAAAAACTACAAACTGCAAATACAAGATCGCGCTTCGTGGTGTGACGCTCGCGACGTTTGGGAAGTTGATCCTGTTTGTGGTGCTGACTGTCAAAGACATAATCATCCCATAGCTAGCACTGAGGCATATGTCAAATACTGCCATCAAGCGGTCGATCACAGGATTCCTGAAATCATGTCCATGTATGATGATGGTGGGTGGGTAGCGGATATATTTGGTTCTCTACACCCTTCGTCCGGTAGAAACTAGTGAAACTATTGGTTCAGTCTGTGGACGCTGGCAAGGGACCACCACAGCTCATTCCAGAATGGGCCACCCCCCATCATACATTACTTTGGGAGACATATACCACCTTGGATCACTATTGGGATGATGTTGGTTGCTGGAGACCAAACTCCCATGAATTGGTTGATTTCAACATTGACTGGCTGGCAACAAGAGTATGATTTTGCACAAGGACTGAGCCAAGATGGTGTCCTTCTCAACCTCTTTATTTCCCCTAGGAGCATGATTCCAATCCTAAAATCTGATTCTGACATCCTCCTCATTGATGAGACCTATATTACCAACCGACCCAAGATGCCATTTCTCAACTTTTGTGGCTTGACAAATACACACAACATCTTCCAAGCAGCCATGTGTTTCTTGAAAGATGAAACTTACCTGCGTTTTCAGATGGTCCTACTTGGGTATTGTCGTGTTCTAGAAGACGAACAACACATAGACCTCCCCGCTACTCTCATCACTGATCGTGATAGATTGCCTTTAGAGGCGGAAATACTAGGGCTAATACAATTGCTGCCTCTAGAGAACCAAAAAATGCGCCACTCTGAATTTCGTATTGAATAGCGAATAAAAACAAAGTCTTTGACATAAGCGGCATCATCAAGACGACTAGGAGGATTCTTATACGACGGAAAACAAATATTCATAAGAGTGTTTATGATAAATGAGGATGATGATGATGATGATGATTTTATTTATAGTCTAGAGATTTAACTAAGAGCTCCTTTTCGACTCCGGGCGAGGCCGTGTTTTCTGGCACCAATTTTCTATGTTCCTAGTGTCCAGGATTGCTCAGATTAGTCTGGCATCCATCCCTTTCATAGTAGCAACACCTGCATCTCCTTCTAAAGCAAAACATAACGAAAAGAAAAC
>RHLR01000246.1:0-28538 GCA_009806335.1 Davidsoniella australis | reverse complement strand
CCCCCCCGAGGGTTGTAGGAGGGAAGGTTGAAGGCGCTGAGAAGTAACTATCTATATGCAATATGTACCTTAATTATTTTCTTATTCTGACGCTGTTTTGATATGATCGTTTTTCTAATGAAGAGATTGATGCTGTCATCCGAGAAAAGCTTCGGAAGAAGTTAGAAAGTGCATGTGATTATAGCATTGGCTATACACCGCCAACATCCAAATCTGTTTCAAACACCGAAATGGTAGATGCCATAGATGCCGTACCAATAGACAACGCAAAGAGGAATATGATGAGCCGGAGGGATTCGAATTCCGCATGTTTGCGTCGGGAACATCAAAAGGGACAACGATTGTCCTTGAAACCCGACAAGCCAGTAAAGCTGGGTGAAGACGCAGTACTGATGCCACATCGCCCACTAACATACTATTTAGCACCACGGGAGTTAGGGGCACTGAAAGAAAAGTTTGACTTTGCTGCCGTCAGTGGTGACAATGTCATGGCCTATTCTCAACAACGCTGGTGGGGTCAAGATATGCCCTGTAAAATTATTGAGCGAATTCCCGAGAACTCTAGTCTCACATCTTCAAACACGTTGATGTTTTCCCGAGGTCGTTCATCAAATGACTCCAAAAAGTAAAAACCAAACAAGCCATGCAAGAAAAGTATCAAGAAACATACCCAAGAGCGTCTCGAGAAGCAAAAACGAGAAGAAGAGGAGAAAAGGTTGCTTTCCAAGGAAGAACAGTTGAAAGAGAAGAAAAAGAGAAGAAAAAGAGACTCAGCCAAGCGAAAAAGCTGTGCAGAAGAGCAAAAGAAAAAGAATAAAAGGTAGCAGCGGCAGCGGCAGCAACGACAATTTCTACAGATGACGCAGTTGTTCCTATAACGTCTAATGCAAAAGACGACGGTAGCGACGCTTCACGTCATGAGTAAACTTTCTTCACAATTACTATCAAGGTTGGTATCAAGCTGAACCTTGATAATAGTCAAAAGCTATGACTGATTGATGGGGTGATGTTGTGTATGCTCAAAGATGGAAGGATAAGAAGAAGCATCCATAGATTTAGCTTTTAAGTGAAGCTTATAGTTAGGGCATTTCTTGTCGAGTTGTAGATTGAGCTTGAGACCAAGTAGACAGGACTGTGTGCAATATTCAGCAAGTACAGGCCTAGTAACTGGATTAATGACGTGTTGTTTTCCAGCAATATTCGTGGATGGGCCTGAGCTGCTACTACCATTGGACTCGGGAGGGTTCAATGTCGAGGAAGTGCCTTGTCTCAACGCTAGGTTTTGTCGCCCACCAGACTTGCCTGAGGCATATCTAGTTCCCAATTTAGCAAGACCTCTCTATTGAGAAGCCTTTTCTTGGCACGTTAGAGTAGAGGCCTGAAGTGACAAAAGCAAAAATCCAAGATATGAGCAGCCGGTGTCTGCTTCATATTGTCAAGCTGGTCTGTAATTGTATCATCATCAAGCATGGGATCTTTTCCACAGCGATAAGGAATTCCAGATATGTCGTTTAGAGGAATAGAGAGGTGGTAATAGACCTTGGTGAGATCTAGATAATCGATGTGTAGCAGTATCATAGGTTCTCTAGTCATTACATAGCCATAACTAACTCCATCAGATTGCATGTAATGAATTAATTGCGTTATAGCATGGCTGACCATCGTGTTTCCTTTATCATGATCAAACTCTGCCGAAGAGGTAAGATTACACAGAGTCAGAAGAGCGAAACAGTTCCATCATGGTCTTGGGCACATCTAGTTCAGAAACTACACGTCGAATGGTTTTGGCATTATTCTACATTCATCTCACAAATTCATTATGTCAACCAGGAAGCTGAAGTTAACCCTTTCATATAATGGCATAAATACTACGACACTTGGCCAGCTGCTTGAGAGTAAATGGTTTCCTTATACCTAGAGGGCTAATAACCGATATATAGGGAGATATATACTTACTTGGTGATTAGAATCTAAAGCAGCTATCGATATAATGTAGCAGCTTTTAGCTATTAAAAGCGTCTCTAACAGAGCTTCACTCTGCATCATCAAATACTAGCAGCTAATGTGTAGGATATGTGACATGAGTACAATCCTTTATTAGAGCAAGTTGACGCTTGTAGTTGGTGACACGAACAAAAGGGTTAGACGCCACTATATCTAGGGTTAACACAGACACACAGTATTTATATGTTATCGTACAGTATTTATATACTGTGTGTTTGCATTGTTAACCCTAAGTATAGGGTCTATGCTAGACAGACAAGACCGACAGAACTATGACATCTAGTTCTTAGTATGTATTGTGTATAATACCTTCGGATGTAGGAAAATGTGAATTTAAAAACGTGAAACGTAATATACACTAACGAAAGATGTTCCAGAGTCGAAACTAATGGATAGATGGGTTGGATCAACGATGAGATGCTGATCATTCAGAAAGCAGAGCAAGTCAATATTGAAAGCATAGAGGAGATTGATTAGATTATCATCATTATCAAGTTAGGACTGAAACTATGTTAGAAGAAGAAGTAAACAAACTAATTGAACCTTCCACTTAATTAAACGTATGCATTCTGATGTAGAAACAAAAGTGTGCTATCTTTGGTGCTAGTACATACTAATAGCTAAAGTTTGTATAACGTTTCATACTATAGAATACTAAGCCGATATTCAATCAAGCAGACTTAGTAGAGTAATGAAAAGGATGTGTATGAGAGCTCTTGAATAAGATATCTCGTCTATATCTAGCGATTTTTATGGTTGATCTTTCTTCCCCTGAAGCCCTAAAGCTTGTCAACTTAGGACTTAGTCATTACATTTCAAGTTCAATGATAGTTTTTTTTTCGAGTTCTTACGTTGGTAATCATTACTAAATAAGAAAAAATGTATCAGCGTGGCCAATTCAGAAAACAGATGTAGCACAGAGATATCTCGTCGTCACTATGTACAGCATAGTGACGAGATATATGCATTTAAGTTCCTGTAAAAACACCCTTTCCCAGAATGAAACTAAAAGCTTCACCATTCTTCATAGACGTATCTACAAAGTCCCCTCCTGACCATGAAAACGCTGAAATCAAAGTTTATACAAGAGAAGGGAATGAAGTAGAAATCCATACTAATCTCAGCCGCATAAAACGACCCGTGTTCTAAGATTTTACTTCTCTCGCATCTCATATATGAACTGTTTAATATACCGCTCGGAATACAGAGCTGGATCAAGGATGAATCTCGCCTTGTGCTCCACCGGGCCGTGCGGAAGTGTATATCATAAATAAATAAATAAAAAGTAAATAGACCAGTATTCGCTATTTCTCCAGCCAAAGGTCAAAGTGGGAGGGGGGACGGACAAAAGGTGAAATAAGGGTATTATTTATATCATGACAAGTTGCCGAAAAGAAACAAAAACAAGAGAGAAAGCAGGCTCTCTAGAAAACTCTAAGATCCTCCATCAAACATGACGCGCTTGCGTGATCCACCTCGGAAATCTTCCATGTTGTCTAACTCCCGATCAATCTCCATGATATCCAACATTTCCACCTCGATATCCCGTGTGTCCGGTCCGTCCTGGCCGACATCTGCTGCCGCCGCTAGCGTATCCATGAAGGGGAACGCACTGCTGCTACCACCAGTTATCTTACTGCTAGAGGTAGTTCCAACCGGCGTGGAGGGTGACAAGAGAGCTGACGATGTCTCTGTAGCCGGAAGTGCCCGAGCAGACCGAATCGTTCCGGATTTTCCGGGGTTAAGATTAAATGTAAGTCTATGCAACTTATCAGGCCGATCGACAACCAACGCTGCTGAGTAGTTTCGTTTACCGAAGCGCTTGCGCACAACAAGACTATTAGAAGCCGTCATATCTTCCGATTCACGTACAAGTACAAGACGTGATTCACCGAGAACCGCAAGTTCGACAGGTAAGCCGTTCTGCTCGCCGTTCTTGGCCTTCTGGGCCTGGGCAATCGCACAGAGAGCAACGCACTTTTCACCCATGAGACCGACGGATAGTTCCTGCATCTTGAACATACGCGTTGGTTGAGCGCCGCTGAACAAATTGACTCCACCGCCGCTTTGACGACGTAGCTGCGAGTCCCAGAATCGGAGAATACCGGGAATCACGCAGATGTGTTCCCATGAACTGATCCATAGCGCTATGCTTTCATCTGCGGCAGAGCCTAGAGGACTGGGGATGGCAGTGACGGAGATGCCACCGGCAACACCCGACATGCGGCCGGGGGCATGTGTCGATGAGGCCAGAGAGATAGTAGCGCCACTGCGGAGAGATTTGGTGTCACTAGCACCAACACGTAGCAGGTTTGTACCCTCGATATGACCAGACACACTGAACTTGGTAACACCACCGCCAATGATACCAGAACTATTCTTACCCAGGAGGGATGAACTCTTAGGACTGACACCATCAACATCCCAGATTCCCCAAGTTCCGTCCGCTAGTAAAGCTAGAACAGCTCGACCATACACGATCCATGCTGCATCCACAATGGGCTTACGAGCTGCGAATCCCTTGGTGAAGGGCTGGAACAGAGATAGTTGCCAAGATCCTTGTGACGGGAAGGGGCCGATCGTTGGCTCGTCGGGTGGAAATGGTGGCATGGCAAAATCGTAAATCCGAACACCGTGATTAGGTGCAACAGCCAGAAGCTGTGTGCAGTGAGTCGAGTTGAAACTAATCGTAGAGAGACCATGGGGCAGATATTCGGTTTGGAAAGGCTCGAGAGCTCTTCCAACTGGTGTCTTTAGATCATCCAGAGCGATCGTCCACAGGCGTAAAGCACCAGATGCTTCGCGTGTATGTGAGGAAACGACCACCCAAGGCTTAGCTGAGGGCTTGTCACCAGGCTTCGGCTTAACCAAAGTCATGGCAACTCCTCTGCTAGGTTGCAACTGGCCAGACAGTAACGTTAATGTTTCTCTCCAAAGACCACCACCTCCAATATCGTTCAGGAGGCCCTTGCGGAGCTCTGGTCTTCTTTTACTCTCATGTGAAGGCGGTGTCAGAGGCAGAGTGGCTAGATAAAGGTCGTTGGTGCCACAGCCAATAGCAAAAATCATGGAGGATTTCAGCTTCTCAACGCCTGTGAACGAACTCTCTTCCGACGATCGTGTAGCTGTCATTGGTAGAACAGCAATATGTGTTGCGGGCGCACCTAGAGAGAGGTCCAGAGTTTGTATTATCTCGGGGTATGGATCTTCTAGAGCCTCATCTTCAAATTCAGGCTCGTCGACAAAGGGCTTTGTAGCCTCTAGTTTCTTGCTAGCCGGCTCGGAATTGTCGTCGGAATCGGAGTCGAGAACCATCACAGCGTCTTCACCGTTAGTATTTGCTGGGCTAGCTTCTTCTTTGATCTCCTTCGTCTTCTCCTTCAGCCTACGGCCACCGCGCCACATGACAGTCACGCCATTCTCGTGTCCGTATAGCAGAATCGTTGCGCCTTGTGGCGATAGAATCGGGTAGGTTTTCACATCGTAGACTCGGCGGGACAGTTCGTACCTACATAGATATATCGGTTAGAGGCAGGTTTCAAAGAGATATGATTTGTTTAGCTTAGCTTACGAGAACTGCGTGTTCTGTGCCGTACGGCGAATGCGAGGAGCACCAAACACCATTTCTCCGGGTATATGTCAAGATACCTTCGGACTTTTTTTTTCCTTGTCTGTTCAAGCAGCGACTACTTTGGAGCCTGTTCGTAACAGGTAAACCGCAGGCAATTGTTCGGATTTTGAAGCTCAATAAGGCTGATTACGAATAGACAAATACAGTCAGATAAAGAATCTGCAGCAAAGATGGCTGTTTTGCCACACTAAATCAAGCCTTTTCTTTTCTTTTGAAGTGGTGGTGTTGTCGCCCAAAAACCATGGCGGTGCGCGTTTTGGTGTGGCCGTCGCGAGGCTTTGGAAAATAATTAAGCGCGAGCTTGGTTGTACAACAGCCTTGCGAAACAAGCTAGCCAGCAGAAAACGGCAGCCAGCTATTCTGACAGCTGGCAATCAGCTGTACAAAGCTGTCGGCTAGATGCATTCCGATTCGGGGCTAGATCCCACTAAGATGTATTATTCTTTAGGGTAAACAAACTAACAAACTAACAAAGAGATGCTATCAACTTCTTTGTTAGGCCAAAATGGGGTTGTCTGCATATCTAATAATGATACGAAAGACATTACTATGACAACAACCGCTAGTAAGAATGCAGGCAGTCGCTTCTATGACGTAGAATTATTAGAAGAATTATTAGAAGAATTACAGCAAGGCCGACTCTCCCCATCGCAAAGCTTTCTTTCTGTCTCGAGTTCTTGCTCAAAGGGGAGTATGCGCCAGATATAACGATCGACATTGTCTTTTCAACCGAATGGTCGACCACACCCACGTATATTTCATGGATATTTATTTCATGCCCCAATTCGAGGTATCAAGGGCTCCCTCTTTTGTTTTCTCAAAAAAAGAACAAGGTTCTTCAATAATATCCGCTAGCCCAAATTATAGTTGTATATTGTATGTAGTTGTACTAATACTACGTACGTGTGAATGTCTCCAAAAGATAATCTGTGATTTAGAAATCCTATTCTGGGCCTTTAGTGCCAAAAATGAAGCAACGCTTTATTCCTACCAACCTTCCTCTCGAAATTTTGAAACAAGATGGAATATATTTGTATCTTACGCCTTGAAAAGGAAACCAGTTTTTACATTCTAAAAAGGATCAAACTAGTCAAGTGATAGATGCATATTATAGAATTAGTTTTTGACAAAGACTAGTACCCAATACTTCACCAAAAAAACGACCTCTCATCGTCTCTCATTGGGTCGTTTGACGGCTTGGTTCCTGGATTATGCAGCAGACACGCCTGTAAGTGGGCATTTCTGTATGCAGGTACCTATCAAGGAACTATCTGTACAGCTAGAAACTTACAATAACCGTGGCTTTATACTGTATAGGCTTTACAGCAAGTAGGTACAGAAACTTCGGAGATATAAGACTATATGCGCCTCACAGTCGATGACGATCTACCGCCAAGCAGGACTCACAACCTGTCTTTTCCATCCAGAATACAGAGTATACCCTATCTGTACATACTTGCAGTGATTGATTCTTCGCTAATTCGATCATTCGCCCCCACTAAGTCAGCCTACCAACTCACATATGCCACATTAGACGTCACTTAATACCTTATTGAGGTTAAGGGATGTATGTGGTAGAACTCAAGATGGTGTTTTAGGGCATTGAATCGACATGCTCCATAACCCTCTATGATGATAGTACTTGTACATGTACATCTTCAAATATTGTATATCCAACTACACATGTTCCCTATCGTCAACTATCCAAAGTAGGATCAACATAAGACTGGTGATCATTACTAGATTTGAATTAAGCGTGTTTATTACAGCGAAATATCCCAAATCATGGAACCCTTATTCAAAGCGTGATATGACTTTTCCAGTCAAGTGTTAAATCTCGAAACAGATGATATGTATATTCCAAGACAAAGCTGCATATTTTAAGTTCTTGGCTCGAGTATCATGTTCTTCACACTCTTATGAAACACAATAAAGCTTTCCCCCCCCCCAAAACGTGAGAAGAGATACATAATATCTTACATTTATTCTTAGCGTTGAGGATTAGTGTGACTAATATGCTATATAACATTTCTCTTTTTTGTTTTTAGAGGCACTAGAACATATAGAATACAAAAGCAAAAAAATGATGACAAAGAAAAGATAGAATGGTATATGGATTTACCACGTGAAAAGGGTTTCGAGGATACACAGTTTTTTTTGAAGATACTTTCGGATTCGAGCAATATATATTAATTCGTACAAAAGACATTCTTTTTGAAGTTACAAGAATAAAGTTGATGTAGATTGATCTGGGATTTCTGTGTGTAATAAATGACTGACATATATCAAGAGCCAATTTCATGAACCTGTGGTAGGCCGTTGTATCATGAGTAGCCAGTATGGAAACACACGATAGTGAGGAGCAAAAGGTAGGCCAAAACGAAAAGGGAAGTAATAGAGTGAAGAAAAAAAAGTGATAGACTAGAAAGGAAATAAGGAATCAAAAGGGGAAAAAATGATATAACGCCGCCTTGTAAATAAAGAAAAAGAAAAAAAAGCCTCTTCGGTTAGAAGAGTTAGATATCCGTAAACAAAAAAGAACACAACGACAATCAATCAAAACGGGTGTGATGGATAGCGGCGAAAGGAGCAATGTAGTAAGAAGTAGTAGTAGTAGTAGTAGTAAGAGAGATAGGGAGGTATGGAGAAATAGGATAATGAAACGCCTAAAATGCTGCCGGGAGGGAATCCACAAAATCGGAAGAGTTACAGAAAAAAAGATCTGATAAAAGAGGTATTTATTTGCGCCGAGTGACCGACGAGAATCGTAGCAAAGGAGAAGAAAATCTCGTCATTACGCGTTGGTAACCTATCGATTTTAGATTGTTAGTTATTTGGCTACTATAGTCGAGGTAGTAAAGATGAAACTTACCCGCAGGATCCTCCGAGAGTAATCCTCGTTGTCAGCAATGCTGCCGTCAGACATACGGCGTTGGGCCATGACTGGGTCGAGTCTGGAATCCGAGATCGACATGCTGCCGCCGGGAGACGACTTTCCGTTGATGAAGGCGTTCACAGCAGCATTACGGCGGTGTTCCTCCTCTATCTCACGGTTTCTTCTTTGACGCATCATCAGAAAGATACCAGCCGCGATGGCACCAATACCAAAGACACCGCCAACAACACCACCAGCAATGGCACCAACGTTGCTACCACCAGAGCTCTTGCCATTTGAAGATGAAGATGAAGAGGTAGACGAAGATGCGTCTATATACAATGTTAGTTATGCAGCTTTTATCAGCTAGTTCTTGATAGCTTGATGCTAAGCTTACCAGATGTGGAAGAAGAAGAGGATCCGGTAGAGGAAGCAGCGGAAGATGAAGATGAGGATGAAGGGTCATCATAGGCAACATCTACATCGATACCACTGTTGAAAACGGACCAAGCACCTCCATTTGATAGCCCACCGCAAGCTTCTTTCGGGTAAGCGGGACAAGGGTAGTTGCATCGTGAGTCGACAACGATGCTGTCCTCAGGAGGATAAGTGTTGCCGCAGTAGCACTTGGTGCCCTTGGCGGCGAAGACATCGTAGCCCAGCTTTACGCACAAGGAAACACCGCAGTAACCACTGGAGACATCGGTAGTCGAGTAGTTGCCGGTGCCGTTGCTGTTGGGATCGAATAGGGAACCTTGCTCCGAGAAACATCCGGCGATAGTTTGCGAGCCGGGCACGGCAGTTTCGGAAGCGGCTTGGTAACCAGAAGTCGTCTGGGTAGCAGTGCCTTGCGAGGTAGTGGTAGAGTCTGCGGCGACAGCGAACTCAGCCAGGGCGACTATGGCGGCGAGATATACAGTTGATAGTCTCATGGTGGCGGTTTTTTTGTTGTCTATTTAGTCGTCGTTAAGGCGAATGTATCTATCTAGTCAGATACGGGTCGTCGAATATCCAAAAGGACAAAGTAAAAAAGAAAGCGAGCGAGCGTTCAGAGGTGGAGATCCTGCCGTTCCCCTTTGGAAGTCGAGAAGAAAAAAAAAAAGGGAGATATAACACGGCAGATGACTAAGTAATCGATGCAATCAAGTCGAATGTAGTGATGCTCAAACAGAAGATGCTAATTTGTCGTGACCTCAGGGTCGTCAATAACAGAGGGGAGATATATTCAAAGCGATAGAGAGCGAGATTGAAAGATGAATTAACCAAAGCAGTGTTGACGACAACGGGAACAATAGATCGATTCGGTCAGTAGCGAGGCATCAACAATAATGAAGATGGTGATCGAAAAGAAAAGGCACGACAGTAAGAAAAAAAGATATGGACGTGGTTAGAAAGAAAAAGCGAGAGTCGGTCGAAGGAAAAGGAAGAAGAAAAAAATGGAGAAAAAAAAAGATTGAAGACGAAGGGAAAGGGAAGGGAAGAAAGAAAAAAGAAGAGGAAGAGCGAGAGCGAGAGGACAAAAAAAAGAAGACAAGAAACGAGCGCTGTGACAGAGGGAAGGAGCAACAAAAGACCAAAAGTGGGTGGCCAGAGATGGTTATTGCTGGCGCTAGAAGGTGCTCTGGGCACTTGCTTCGAGACTTGCAACAACTATAACAGCAGCACAATAGCACATATAGCACAAGAAGTACTGCTTATCGGTATTATTACTGGCTATTGCTGGCTATTAGAGCGCCTAGAAAGGGAAGGCCAGGGCCACCAGCCAGCCAGGTAAGTTGACTTGAGGGATGACAGGGAGCCAGAAAATGGACTGAGAAGGGGAGGAAGGCACGCACGTACGCAGACACATCCGTAGCAACTACTCAACGAACGGCGCAGCAGTACAATTACATACAGTACAGCAGACATGGTGAAGTCATATGCCTATTATTGTACAGATCGAGTGCTCTGTAGACTCGACTTCAGGCTAGTTGACGCTGTTTTTTTTAAAGGGTTTTTTTTTTTTTTTTAATTATATCGTGGGCTCACACTGGACCTGCAGAACTGGGGTTGCAGGTGTTGGTTGATACGAAAAGGACCAGAAAGCGAAATTGGTCCTTCTGCGGCGAATAGACACGCCCGCCGTGGTTCCAGTAACATACAGTCGTACTGCCTTCTTATTGGCTGGTTTCCCCTGACTAAACACCCTAAATCTCTTCCTCAGGGGAGGTCCACACGCCGCTACTGCAGCCAATAATCGTGTACAGAAGCGTATCCACAGCAGCAATCTTGGCATCTGATTGGTACAGAGCTGTGTAAATGACCCACTCTGTTAATTGCTATACAAACGCCTATGCTGCTTCCCAGACACTACGCCCTCAGACCCCTGTGCAAGAACACCACCAAACATAGCAGTTATCTTAACAGAATTAACAGCAACAAGGAAATTTTATCCAGAAGGAAGACCGCAGCACAGCACTAAAAAAATTAATAAACCTAGGCAAATAATTCAGTAGAATGAGCCCTTGGAATAACTACGCATATTGTTGTCAGTAGTTTGGCTTTATTCTTCTATTAAGCAAGGCAGAAAACAACAAAGGATAGTTCCAGAGCCGTGTATTCATGCGTCTAATAAGCAGCATCGTCTGCAGCATAGCAGGTTACTATGTATACATGAATATGTCGATGATGAGAGCGCTGTCGTGCTCGCCAAAGAACATCAGCATCGCCTGTATACAGAGCTGCCAGAGCTGAAATGTCGTTTTCATTGGCAAATATGCGAGCCTGGCTCTTTGCAGATGCGGCTACAAACTTGAAAACCGCCTCAGGCCGAGCCAACCGATCGCATTGTTGCATGTTGTTTGCTCACTATCAGTAGCAGTAGCAGTCAAATGCATATACATATAACTGTAATGTAATGTACATATACATATGAGAAAACGGCCCTCCTACTTGCTCAGGTGCTTTGGGCACGTATCAGAGCCACATGATGGATGATGGCGGAGGACTTAGCGGATAGCTGCTGTTATGTTGGAAGCGGTACTACGACTACTTGCATATCTGTATGTACATATGTATATGTAGATGCAGATTGGCATAAGTTGGTAACATTGGCCGTATCACCTGTAGTAGCACTGGTAGTGCATGTATCAGTATCACTAGCAACTCAATATCCTTCTTTCCCGACTATTCCTCTGCTTGCTTTCTTGGATCATCTGTACTAATACATATGTATATTTACAAATTGCCAGACAGACAATCTGCCGCTGGTACAACACTCTGGAACATTATCCAACACTGACGGCAACACAGAAAAGAAACTCTCAATCGTTCCCGTTGCCTTCTCAGTTGTTGCTCAAGTATATTAGCAACTAGACGCTTGATTGTCAATGCACTCGAGGCCAGAAGGAAAAGAAGATATGTACATATGTATGTAGAACGAAAACAAAGACCGAATCACAGACTTCCATGCCCTTTGCTCCCTAAACTTGACTCTTGACATCTCCCCTCCTCTAGCCCGGTCGTCATCGATCACAGTCCTGCTTATTTACCTTTAAATCTCAGCAGCCCTGTTCAACACAACTATCTGTACATAGCTACTCCGGCCGGGCTATCAAGCTCCTGTATAAGATCTTATACTCTGCTTTGGCTCGATGGCCAAGCCGGCTATTGACTGCTTACCGACAAGGCAGGCCCTGCCACCCAAGCACACAAAAGCACACTAGATATTCGTCGAACTATCCCAGACAAAGATGCTCCCTCTTAGTTTCATTGACGGATTGATCAGCATGTCGATGATTTGGGAGAGAGGGGTCGATGGCCGGGCAGCCCCAAGCTTAGCTTATGGGGACAACAAAAGGAATCGAAGCCAAGAGAGAAACCGGGCCAGTTCTCCGTTCATGCAATGTACAAAAATGAAATATGAAATGGTTATTATAACTTATAACTACCAATGACTAATAAAAGGCCCATTGTTGTGTCTTTCTATTTTTCGCCGCGGGGGATGCTTCTGACCCCTTTCTAGCCTTGGAATCGAGTCTAGTTTCAAACTAAAGCTTTCTTTAGTTGATAATAACTAAACTTAGCACTAAGATACAGCTATTTATTCCCTTTATGATTGCTCCCTTTTGTTAAGCTTTTAGTGCCTTTTTTGTGACAATCAGAGGCAAAAAAAAAAACAATTGTTTTTTTTGCGAATGCATTACTAGTGAAAATAATGACACAGTGTATTCACCGGAATCATACTGTATTGTGGCAATTTCCTAGGCAGCAAATACCTGTATATCAACATTCGATAATACAACCACATCATATTTTACTGGAGGTCAAGTTTGTGACCTTCACTAGCCGTTCTTTTTGCATTCCGAATAACAGAAGAAAAACCCGCGCTAAAACTAATACGTTCCTCATCGCTTGCAAAATCCCAGGAAAAATCAACCCGCTCGATGCCGCTTAAATTGAATCTTCGAAGCAGATCTCAAAACTACATTGTCAATTCCGGTCTCGTGACATCGAAGCCCGGAAATAGTAACCAAACATTCATCCATCCATTAACACAGAAAAGCAAGGCTCAAGCTCTATACATATAAACAATATAAACAGCACATGCCACTCTCCAGTAAGACGAGCGAGGCATACAAGCAACAACTTTGTGTCCACTACTACAACCAACTGTTCAAGATACCAGCTAGAGCAAGCCGTGATTTCGAGAGGGGGTGCGGCACCAGATGAAACACGACATAACAGGCCTGTCACATCCTTCTGCCACCCTCCACGTCCGTTATACGTCCTACGAATGTGACTCGAGGCGCTACCATCGCCAGCCTGACACTCAAGTGTCAGAGACAGGAAACAACTCGGGGCTCTTAGCTGCTATCACAGTCCCTTTCTCGATCGTTGCTCGCTCGCTCTTATATGTAGTTAGTTGTACATGCATCCAGATATGTACATACAATACTTCCCAATGCCCTCGTTGTATCCGAGCAAAAACGGGCGTCTAGAACAACAAGTTCCAAGCAGCCCCTCCCTCTCCTTGTTTAATACAACTAGCCGTTAGTTAGTCGTGTTGCTACTTAGTAAATACGGTACAGGCGCTAAATACGATAGATAGCCCACCAAGCGCTTCCTTCTAAAGAGCCAAGCATCTCCAACCATATTCATTCGATTCGATGTTTGCTGTTGATTTCACCTCTAAACCTCCCGATTCGAAGGGATGGATGGATAGAAAAGAAGACAATGTGTTGGAGATAGGCTGTTTATGGCTATTATTATATATGTAGCTTCTATTTCCCATGAAGCTTACTTTTAAAGCCAGTGTGTATGTTTTGGATCTCATTAGTTCAGTCTCTACAGCTATGTATTAGCATAACCATCTTAGCCTACTCTTAGCCAGGGGCTTATTTTACAAGCTTAAGCCAGTCAGAATACAAAATCCAAGTTATGTACTAATAAGCTGCAGAGCAAGAAAGCATAGATAGACATCCTTCAGTGGCAAAAAAAAACATGCAGACTAAAATAGAAAAAGGAAGGGAAAAAATGGAAGTACGGGCTGTACTTTATGTAAAGAAAACAAGGTACTTTAGTTTACAGAAATATACAGATAATTACAGCTTGCATATATATCAAATTATTCGGTCTTTCTTTCCTCCATGATGGATGGTGTGTTGCTGACAGCAGATACGATATTTCTATCTATACGAAATACATATCTCGAAGCATTGGCATCATACTAATAGTATAGTTATAAACTTTTATTATCTTTTATTTTCTTTCCTTGGCCCAATACATACAGGCCCAGTAGCGATCCATTTATACCAACGATGCTAACAAATCAGTTGCGATGCTGACAAGTGGTCGGTTCAGAGAATATCCCATGCCTCTCTTCTCTGTCCAAGCTTTTTCTTCCTTGCTGTCAAATATGATACATATTTAGCAGGCAAACTTGATAACTTGTGATGTCTGTTAATGCATCTTCTATCACAAGAGCTCTCTCGGGCCCCACGTAGTTATACATATAGAGACCCCTCATATTGACGTCGTGAGACTCTACTCTAAAAGCCCGTTCTAGCCTAGTAATACCTCTCTGGTGCGGGGTGATCACTAGTCTATCTCGTCACCAGAGTTTCCGAACCCCAATTATATACAGTAACGTACTCTGTGTTTTCAAGACTCTTTAAAGTTTCGTCCTGAACACTTTGTTTTACTTGGTTTTTCATCGTAGTCTTTTGGCTACAGAATTCACAGAAATGGATGGCCAGGCTCTATGGCTTTCATCGATTCGCCTAATCCGTCCCATGTCCGCACCACTGTTCGAAGACAAAACCCTGACTTGAACATACATACAATATGGCCATCCAGTGCTTTTCTTTCTTTTCCTAAGATCAAGATGGTCAAAGGGTCCTTATTTCCCTCTTCTCTACTTCTCTATAGGCTATTCAACCCTTCATGTTTAAACTGTCTATAACTACCACCTGCTTATCCTCTCCATGTCCTTGGGTTATTATTGCTCAGGTGTAATGTTCGTTTAGCCATGTGAGCGAACTCCAATATAACGTCGTTTGCTTCTTCTCGTGCTTCAGAATGATCCTCTTACTTAACAAACTCTCCATGTTTGCCCTCTTCATCTTCAGCAGCAGCAGCAGCAAAGTTGTTCTCGGCCGGTTAGCAAATACACACCAAATAGCACCAAATAACGCATTGCTCGCCATGTGCCTGTAGCATTGCTGGCTTTCGCCTCTCGACTCGATCCCTGTATAATAGAACTATCTCTCTCTCTCTCTCTTTTTTCTTGCCTTGTTGTTTTACATTGATCTATCTGTCTTTGGTTTCTTTGATTTCTTTGCTTACTTACCCTGCCAACAACTTAATCACAACAACAAGGATTGCTGCGTAGGACCCTGCATGACTGCGCCTCGCCTAATAGGAGCCTAGAAAGTCTAGAAGCAGGCAGTTTATTGGAATGGAACTCAAGAGAAAAGCCATGCTGAACCAAAAACCTAAGACCGAGATGACGACCAAATAAATTTATGCAAGCAAGGTTAGCTCTAGAACATGAAGAAAGAGAAAAAAAAATGGTTACATAGTTGTCTATTACTTGTTAGTTGCTAGTGATACGGCAACTCTTTGCTTGGCTTTTGCTGACATGAATACCAATACAATGTAAATAAACTCAACATGCCTGTTAAATCTAGAGAGCCAAGTATCCAAGCTGCGGGATAGAATAGAAGCTTTGAAATCAATAATCACGAAGTGCCGGTGATACACCATTTCGGAACCTGCTCGCATTCTCATGCATAATCAAATTCCTGACCTACTGGCTGTTTGTTAGAAGCCTACATAGTATAGTGCCTACATATCTATCAGAAAATTATACTTCACGAATAATATATATGCGTATCTTTCATCAAAGCTGTTGTATATCAGTAGCAGTAGTTGGCTGTACGAATAAAGAGATGCCTCCTCGTTAATTTTGATTAACGATCTTCCCAGTCATTCCGTGCTTACAGCTATAGAATTAATGCCCCAAGTTAGTTACTATTTCTTTACTTTGGTTTTCGGTTTATGGGGCCTCGGATTCATCCGTGCTTCTTCTTTCCAAGCATCAATAATACTTCTATAAATATTAAGGGCACAGATACATAGATAGTACATGTATGTATGTGGATACGCCGATAAACCACCAACCACTTGTCAGCGGCATTTTGATTCCCTTTGCAGTCTGCACATCTTATGATGTGGCCCGTGAACTCCTAGACATAATGCTGTGCTGAACTGTCGGATATATCAATCTTAGTTTGTAGTCAGACAAGGTATGATACCAATATATTCCAGTCAAGTCACTGCTGAATAGTGTGAATAGTCCCAACTTCGTATGCGGTGTACAATTACCGTTACTGTCACATGGCTAGCTCATATCTCCGACATGTTACATACCAATGCGTTTATTTATATAGTGTAGTGATTAGAAAAGAAAAAAAAAAAAACAAAAAAAAACTCAATCTACTTAGTTAGTATTTTATAGGGTTACTCGATAACCCCGGAATAGGTCTAATTCTTCACAAAACAAAAATCTAAGCACATGAAACTACGTACTTGCTAATAAACTCATATAATATAAGGCTAGATATAGTAATAAGAATAAACTCAAAGCTAGCTGTCGACGATCCGCCATCTAACTAGTTTGGTATGTATACGTACTGCTAGTGATACGTAAGCAGCAATAGTTGTATATGAAGCCATGTAGAAAGTAGCTATTTATTACATGGTTGTGAGATCCATTTTGTTTTTGTTTTTTTACTAGTTACAGCTAGTACATACATAGCTTATAAGACTTTGACCAAGGTCTACCACTGTGAACTGTGAGATAAGCTACATATTAGCGTTAGAGAGCTGCAACATTGTTTGCTTTTCCTGTTCTCATTGCTTTGGCCTGTTGATTGCTTGTATCATGAATTTTCTAACAGGCTGAATGAAGAAAAGGGCTTGAACGACGCGCCAGTGCTCTGGCATGAGAATTGTCTCAACGCCTTGTTGGGTTTGCCTTCTTAGTAATAAGGTTTCCTTCCCCTCCTATTTTTTTTGTTGGTTTTCATACACAGACAAAGCAAATGCTTTTCGTTGTTCTCTGTTCTGTTTGAGCGAAGGGGCGGATACGACGGATAAGAATGCTTCTATTGGATTGATTGTGTAGAACTTTGGTGATGTTTCCATGCTTTTTAACAGCTCTCGGCAATCAAGCTACTAAAAAGAACGCGTTCAAAGTTGGGATAAGATCTATAAAGAGAACGAGGCCTAGATTGTTCTGCTCTTTAAAACGACAGGCCTATTTGAGCCAGTCTATGGGAAAAGACCGAAAGGACAATGAACCCGCCATGCTTAGCGATCATATAATCAGGAGTAAGCGACAGATATTGTTATCCTTTTCATCTTGGCATATTTTTGCTAGGTTATATCTTACCAGCTGAGTATTTACGATAAGAAGGGACTAACGCCGATTTCTGGAACCGTCAAAGGGTCTAGATCGATTGCTTAAGATGAAGACGATCAAAAAGCTGGGGTGTTTATGAGTGTGGGACGTATAGTCCTTAGAGGAAAAGATGCGACATCTGTGCATATCGTGGACCCTAATGCTTATTTTGGGCAGTCTCTATACATATGTGAAAGTGCAGTTGATGGCTGGATATTTATAACTAGCTTCCAGAGCTAACTAACTACCTGGATATTAGACTTCAATATCTAGATTTAACCAAGGAACGGTACGGGTAAAGACATGTCCTTTATTTTCATCTTTACTGTAAAGCACTATGTACTATGTACTATTATTTATTGTTATTATTATTATTATTATTGCTATTGTTTTTTTTTTTTTTTTTCCAAGGCTGCTGTTGCATATATTTACGTGGTCGGAGGTCATCTTTACTCTTTGACATAGCCCCAAAAGTTTGAAGATCCATTCAGCCTTTTTTTCTACTCCATCAATGTCATGCGGGAAAAATAGTCATGAGATATGTATCTACCAGAATATAGTTTTACTGTTTTACTGGAAGCTCCGTGCAATTTTGTTTCTCAGGTACACTGAATCAGGCCATACTTGGCGGTGAGATTGTTCTGCCAAGCCGAATTATTGGCGCACTGCAGAAAATTGCACAGCATTGAACGTTAATAGGATATCGATATCGCCTTACATAAGCGGGCATTCCGGATATACAGCAATGAGGCAACCTTGAGGCTCGTGCCTTCCGATCTAGAAATAGCATCAACTATTTTGCTATACGAAGCCTAACTATCGAAGAAATATCAAAGAAATATTAGATAAGCGGGCAATCGATGAGGATTAGTATTTGATCAGCCGTTGGTCTTGGTATCGAAACTTTTCTTTGATATCAGCAGTATACTTATCTGGCTTCCTTTTTATTTTTATTTTTATTTTTCAGAGCCGGAACTTTCCACCGCAAACTGGCTGAACTTCCTCGCTTTATTGACGCGCCATCGCATTCTTAGTTACGCAGAACATATTGAATTATCCATCTGTCCGTAACCATGAAGTCGCAGTATAGCGCCTCGCTGATTCTAGCGTTCATCGCACATGCTACTGCAACTGATGTAGCCGAAACGCCCAAGGTCAAAAATGTGGCGATTATCGGTGAGTTTCTCAATATACAGCCTTGTTTGTTTCGTTATATTGCATCTTTTTCGTCTATCATCGCGATCTTTCTGATTTCCCCGTATACTAACCAGTGATTGTTTTTAGGTGCCGGAGCTGCTGGAGCTTCCGCGGCATACCACGCTAAAATATTCGCCGAAGAAGCCGGCGTTCCCCTGAACATTACTATCTTCGAGAAGACGAGCCGCATCGGTGGCCGTGCATTGACCGTCAACGCATGGGATCACTGGCTCATTCCGGTTGAGCTGGGTGCGACCATCTTCGTACAGGAAAACAAGATCTTGTACCAGGCCATGTCGGATCTTGGCATTGCTTTCAGAAGACCCGAGTTCCTTGAAGACGAGGATGTCGTTGGAATCTGGAACGGCGAGGAGTTCCTTGTCAGGGAAACGGAGTTCGACCCTAAATGGCACGACTACGTCAAGATGTTCTGGCGTTATGGCCTGGCTCCCCTGAAGACCAAGAACCTCGTCAAGCGTACTATGTCGACCTTCCTGAAGCTGTACTCGGAGCCCTACTTTCCGTTCGAGTCGCTCACACAGGTCACCCAGGAGCTGGGCTTGACTAAGCTGACTGGAGTCTCGGCCGAAACGTTCCTCAAGCAGAGCGGCGTAAGTTTACTATTTCTATATCTTAATGTAATGTACTGTACTAGTAAAAGCACTACTAACGTGATATATCTATGCTAGATTAATAAGCGCTTCTCGAACGAGCTCATCCAGGCTAGTACCCGTGTGAACTACGCATCGAATTTGGCCCAGACCCATGGCCTTGATTCTATGGTATGTACTAGAAGTGCTACAGAACTGGACTACATCTTGTTTGAAGATTTGATCAACTGACTATCCTGTAGGTTTCTATGATACCCGAGGGTGCATTCCAGGCGCGTGGTGGCAACTGTCGTATTTTTGTTCGCATGGTTGAGGAGTCCAAGGCATTGATGGTACACAACACCAGCATCGTAGAGATTGAGTCTGCTGGAGACGACAAGTATAAGCTCAAGACTCAGACTGCCGGCTCGGATATCGTGGACGAGGAGGACACCATTTACGATGATGTCATCATGGCTAACCCCTTCCAGTTTGCCAACATTAGCGTGTCGCAGGACATATTCTTGCAGCCGGTTGAGGAGATCCCCTACATGAAGCTTCACGTCACTCTACTTGCCACGCCCCTGAAGCTAGCGCCATCGTACTTTGGCCTCGAGGAGAACGACGAAGCCCCGACTATGGTTTTGACAACTCTGCACCCTTCAGATGAGGCCAAGGCTGGCCCTGAGGGAGTCGGCAAAGCCGGCTTCTATTCCATCAACGTCTTGAGACAAGCTATGAACCCCCAGACCGGAGATTACGAGTACCTGTGGAAGATCTTCTCGCCTGAACCGGTGACTTCGGAGTTCTTGAGCAAGCTATTCGCAACTGAGATCCCCGAGAACTTTGTTGGAGACAATACCACTCAGAGCGCGATTACCTGGTACTACCCTCACGTCTTTTTCGACGCATACCCCATGAAGTATCCCAGAGAAACATTCCAAGATCCTGTGCTGAACAATGGCTTGTGGTACACTTCTGGAATCGAGAGCTTTGTTTCCACCATGGAGACCAGTGCGTTGATGGGCAAGAATGTTGCCAAGCTTCTTGTCAACAGCCACTCTAGCCAGAAGAAGAAGGGACAAGAGTCGGATGAGCTCCGGTAGGAATTGTGGCAATGGCGTGGATTCCGCGGGCAACCCCAGAAGAACCTCGCCATTGGTGCTCCTGAAGCACAAGACCAACAGCGTAGAAAGTGATATACTTTAGCAACAGTCAGTATAACTATATAGTACAACTTAGTACAGCTACATGAATAACATGACAATAAGCACCCGAAGCATGTGCTTTCAATATTTATTTTATCATTTTATATTTTTCTTTAGTTGGTGGCCTCTAGCTACTTGTTTGTTGTAAGGCAGTCACTTAAAGTGGCGCTAGGCGGTAATATCAAGGCGAAAAGTAGACCCATTACAGCCACACCACACACCCCGCTTTTTGTGTCTAGGGGCCTGTGTTGTTATGACGAAGGTGTGGCGCTAAATAAAAACAAACAGGAAGAAAGCACCACTGCAAAGCTGTCACAATAGCACATGTAGCCAAATATTATTTATTTATTATTGTGAAGGGTAAACAGCAATAAAAAGAGGCAGAACTTGAGTAGCAGAGACATTTGAAGGCTGGATTTCACGCCAATTAATTTGTTGGTCTCCCTTGATTTTCTCTCTTTCTCCCTTGCCGATTTGCTCCTGGAAAGACTCTGAATTCTCTTATCGTCCCCAACAACGCTGCAAACCGTTTTTCTATCGCTGTCTGCCTCTATCAGGCCATTCCGAACGTATCGACTGGCCGCCTAAGATAGTGCGTTGGCCGTATCATCGCCCTGTGTGATTGATATCTTGTAGAGCAGAGTCACATTTTTTTTTTAAAAACTTCCATATCTCTCTATTTCTTGTTATTTTCTCCTGCAGGTGGGACAATATGTTTGTTCTTCGCAACGGTAAGTCTTCGTCTTGTCGTCCCATTCGATCGCTAAACAAAACCCCCCCTCCCCCTCTTCATTGAATCAATCTTCTAGCAACTAGAAGAGCAGAACGTCCTTGCGTTCGCGGGGCCTTAATTGGTTGATGGCAACTTGCCGGGCCGAGCTCATAGGGTTGCATTTCAGCAGCTCTTTCTTTCAATAGCTAGCACAAAACTCCTTAAACTAACCCTTATTCATCCTCTCTCTTATAGTGGGAAAGCTGATCTTTGGATCAGGAAGTCAGGAAGCCCTCCTCGAACTTCCCCAAGGCCAACTTTATCTTGTCCGACCACAATCACCAAAGGGATATTCAGAGCTTATCTTCAAGGACTCTGCTGCCCGTATCCGCCGAACCGGAGTCGAATTTCAATACCAGCTGGTCGTTCAGCGTGTCTACGAAGAGGGCGAAGAAGAGCTTCTTGCCGAAGAGGAAGGCGACGACGAACTTGACGCCGAGCTTGCTTCTGAAAGAGACGAGAAGTCGTTTTTGCTCGACGAAGCTCTTCATTTCCGTGTTGAGGTCCGTGAAGGCCACGAAACTATTTTAGCGTGGCGTGATCTGAGTGGCGACACTGGGGACGTCTACGAGTTCGTTTGTGATTCCACCCTCCCCCAATCACAGATTGCCCAGTTCCAGCAACTGGCTCGCCACTGCCAGTACGAACGTAAATACCGTAAATCTTACACGACGGCTTCTGAAGTCGATCTGCGTCAGTTTGACTTTGACGACGATCTACCAATTCCTCCTGCTTCTCCCATTCACTCGCCTACATTGACACGCTCGATCGACTCGACCGACGCTATCTTTGCCAAAGCTATCGCGGCGAATAAGAGTGCCGATCGTGCGCCTTCTCCCTCATACGACGACGATCTCGACGCCCAGTTGCAGGCCGAGGCGCAATTACAAGAAGAGCTCGAGCTCGAGAATCAGCTGCAAGACGACGCTGAACAGCAACTGGCATCCGAGGAACAAGAGCAAAGCCAAGAGATGCCCCCCAAGAAAAAGGAGCCTGAGGCAGCTGCCTCTCCTCCTTCTCCCACTACCGCACGCCCGGCACTCAGCGAGTATGCTGCTGTTTCAGCCGAGCTGCACTTCTTTGATTTCGTGTCTGGAACGTTTATAATAAAGGATGATCACGTCACTGCTGTTGTCACCGAGGTCGGTACCTGGGAATACTGGCTCCAGATCAGCGGAAAGAAAGACTGGGTTAGCATGTCTGTTTCGACCGATGTCAACCCTGTTTTCAATTTCGAGTACCTTTCATTCATCTTCAACCAAACATCTCCTGATGGAACAGCAAACTCATGGCTCCTACGATTCAAGGATCAGCCAACCATGGAGGCATTCCAGGAAGGTCTCCTACGTGCTCTGTGGGAACAGCTGAATCTCATTAAATGGGCCAAGGTGAAGGAGGTTGAGCGTGATTACATCACCGACGCCTTCAACGATCTCACCATGGAAGATGCCGACAAGGCAGAAGAGGAAGAAGAAGAAGAGGAGGAGGAGGAGGAGGAAGAGGACCAAGAAGAGGAACGTGGTGCCCGTAGTGACGACGAAGAGGAGGATAGCGATGACGATGCACCCGAAAAGACGTCTGATAGCCATATCAACTCCCAGCTGGCTGTTGGTTACAAGCATGACCGGTCATTCGTTGTTCGCGGCTCCAAGATTGGTGTCTTCAAACACACCGAGAACAACCAGCTTCAGTTCTCGACTAACATTTCCCGTGTCGAGACAACGGGCGGCAAGCTGTTCAGTCCTAAGAAGGTCATGCTTCACAACGAAGACCGTGATTTGATTCTACAGCATAACACCGACCCCAACAAGCTGTACCGCATGGATCTGGAATATGGCAAAGTTGTCGATGAGTGGAATGTCCACGACGACATTCCCATTACTACTTTTGCTCCCGAGAAGAAGTTCTCGCAGATGACCGGAGAGCAGACATTCCTGGGTATCTCTAACAATGCCCTATTCCGTGTTGACCCCCGTCTTTCTGGCACCAAGCTGGTTGACTCTCAACTCAAGCAATATGCCTCGAAGAACGACTTCTCGGCGCTCGCCTCGACCGAGAAGGGCTACGTTGCAGTTGCCAGTAACAAAGGTGATATTCGTCTCTTTGACCGTCTGGGTATCAATGCCAAGACACACATTCCCGCACTGGGTGAACCCATCATTGGTCTCGATGTGTCTGCTGATGGTCGCTGGCTGCTGGCTACTTGCCGTACTTATCTGCTTTTGATCGACACTCTACAGAAGGAGGGCAAGAACGAAGGCAAGCTGGGCTTTGAGCGTTCGTTTGCGGCTGACAAGAAGCCTCAGCCTCGCCGTCTTGCACTGACGCCCGAGCACGTTGCCCAATTTGCGTACGAGACCAAGAAGGGTGTCTCGTTCACGCCTGCCCGGTTTAACGCCGGAGAGGGTATGGATGAGACAAGCATCATCACTGCCACGGGTCCTTACATCATCGAGTGGAACCTGAAGAAGGTGATCAGAGGTGGCAAGACCCCGTACTTGATTAAGCGGTACGTTGAGGATGTCATGGCTGACAACTTCAAGTTCGGTACGGATAAGAACGTCATCGTGGCTTTGCCGAACGAAGTCAACATGGTAGGTAAGAAGGCCCTCAAGAAGCCTACCCGTGAGAGCATTGTCGGAGACTTCAGACCGTATGGCCGCTCAAGCACTATTGGCGGCCGGTCTAAGCCTGGCCTGGATGACATTGTCGAGTCGGCATTCTAGGTTGCAGTAGCGGCAGATGCCATAGAAAAGAGGAGGATGGATCTAGGAGTAGGATGGCGATGAGGCTTCCCGCGTTGGCCTTTGGATTTTGTTTTTCTCATAATTTTTTTCTTCTTTTTTCTTTTTTTTTCCCTTTGCGTTTTTGTTGCCATGTCTGATTTTTTTCGGAGTGACACCGGAGTTTTATTTCGTCAATTTTCTCACTACACATCTATTTGTTTTGTTCGGCCTAAGCTTCTTCTGGATCCCTTATATCTACATATAAGCCGTGAACACACCAGAATAGCAACTGGCTATTCATACCACCATCATCATACCCCCATAGTTTTAACATAGTAACATATCAGCCCGACTTATTGCCTCTTATTAAGTGATCTTGTAGTTGATTTATATGTGATTTATGTATAGTGTAGTAACAGTAGAGGTAGACAGGAATTGTCAAGTACATGTATTTACGCGGCATTTTGGAACATTATCACAGCGTTCCGGTCCTATTGCAACGCAGTAGTGACTGTAATGGCAATATTAGCGGCGGCAGTAGTAGTAGCTTTTTGAATCTATAACCGGGCTAATCAGCGGCTAGAATCTTGATTGCGACCTAGTTACGACGGCCTAAATAGGCTGAAGTCGTAGCGGAAGGAATGACGATCGCCTGTCTCCATTATGCTATTAAGCTAGAGACAACTAGAGATGAAGAATGACGACTTACTAGACTTAATACAAATACCCCAACTGACATCGTTTTTTCTTCTGACTTTGGACACATTCTTGACAATATCACATATATAAATAAATCATCGCCAAACAAGTCTAGATACTCCCTCTTCAAAGCAATGGCTTCAATCTCTTTCCTCCCTATAGGCGCCATCGTCCAGGCCATCGGGATTGATGGCGTCAACATTGTCCAAGGATTCGACACAGCCTCGCAATATGCCTCGCACAACACATCGTACTTTGGCGAGACGATTGGCCGAGTAGCAAACCGGATCAAGAACGCGCAGATTGAATCTCTCAACGACGGCCAAAGCTATAAACTTGCGCAGAATGACGGGCCGAACAGTTTGCACGGTGGCGCTATTGGCTGGGGAAAGCGTGAGTGGGTTAAAGTTGATAGTGGCGGTGAAGAGAAGGTTAGAGATGTTCCCGGAGTGGAAGGGTTGACGGGACGGGAAACGACGGTGTTTAGGCTGTGTAGTGAACATGGTGATCAGGGCTATCCGGGCACGGTGATGGCTACGGTGTTTTATACGACGGGAGTACAGAAAGTAAATGGGCGAGATGTCACTGTGCTTGCGATGGAGTACGAGGCGGAGATCGTATCTGGAGCTGATGAGACGGCGATCAACATGACGAACCATTCGTAAGTACCGTCTTCTCTAACCCTTAGTCCCTGTCTATGAGAGGGTTAGCTTGCTGATATCTGAGTAGGTACTTCAATCTGGGCAACGGGCCGTCGATCCAGGGCACCATAGTGACTCTTGCTACGAACCAATATCTGCCCGTCGATGATAAAGGCATCCCGATCTCCGGACCCCGCACCTTCCCCGGCATCACGGCCGACGTGCCGCTAAATCTCGGAGCTGAAGAGCCCGATATCGACGACTGCTTCATCATGACTGCCAAAGCCATATCAGAAACCAAAGCATCGTCGATCCCCATCGATACCCGCCACCAGTCGCTTCGACTAAACTTGGCCGCCCATCATCCCGCTACAGGAATACATCTCGAGGTTTTGTCTACAGAGCCGGCGTTTCAGTTTTATACTGGCAAATATATCGACGTGCCGGCACTAGATGGACTTCCAGCACGCGGAAAACGCAGTGGCTTTTGTTGTGAGCCGAGTCGATATGTGGATGCTGTGAATAGACCAGAGTGGAAGAGTCAGGTGGTGTTGAAGAAAGGGGAGGTATATGCTCGAGAATAGTATACAAAGCATGGAAAGAATAGCGAATTGCTCAGAATAGGGAGGGGGAGATATTCTATTTATTAGTGAAAGCCCCAGTTCAGCAGATACAATGAAAAATAACAGAGAAGAATGAAAGAATAATAAACAGTACTGGTATCGTGATATGTAAAATGGTAGAAAAAAAAAATTATAACAGAAAAAAACAACACAAAAAAAAAAGGATTTGTTGCATGCTAGTAGATAGAATCAACGTTCTAGTCAGAATCGTCATCGCTGAAACTGGCAGCACGCTCACGCCGACGACCAGAACCAGCCCGTTTCTTCTTCTTCGGAACTTCCTCCTCGCTATCCTCAGACATATCAGCCTCTGACTCTGATTCGCTATCGGGCTCTGAAATGCCCCCCGAAACACTCGCATCCTCGTCATCGTCATCACTATTAGCCTTATTCTTTCTCGGCTTGTTCTTCTTAGGCCGTTTCGCTTCTGCTTCTTCGTCGTCTTCAGAATCGGTCAAGCCCTCGATGACTTGTTTTTCAATTTTGAGACTCTTGGGAGCTGCTGCGCGCCGCGATGCTCGAGTAGACCGAAGAGCACCATCTTCTGACGCACCCCACGTACGATCCATGGCTTGAACAGCCTGTAAATCAGCCATGAGTTCACGCTGCTCTTTGATTTCCTTGGCGCGGGCATCACTAAAACGACCCGTCATGCCGATACCGCGTAGCATCTGCTTAAGATGCTTGATCTTTGCGGATTCATTGTCGCCGAAGGGTTTAAGTTCAACGCCCCAGACCTTGCGCACACCGCATTTCCCGAGCTGCTTTTGGAGTTTCTGGACCTCGGTTGGCTCGCTGGAGCTGGAGGCGGCGGGTTTACGGGGTGCGCTGACTTTGGGCTTGCTGGTGGCACTGCCTTTGGCTCCGCGTTTCTTTACGGGAGGCTCGTCGATGACGGATGACATGTCGCTGTCGTTGGCGGGATCTTCTTCGACTTTCTTAGCTTCTTCGACTTCTTTGGCTTCAGCTTCTTCGATTTTTTCAGTATCCTCGACGTCTTGCTTCTTAGATCTATCTTTGGCATTGCTCTTGCCATCACCATCGTAACTAGATAGTTCTGCCTCGGATTCAGCCTCGAACTTGTCATCTTCGTCATCATCATCGCTTATAGTCTTGCGTGACGCTTTCTTTTTGGGCGATTCCTTCTTGGTGCGTTTGGTCTTCGGCCCCGAACAAGCAGATGCCTTGCGCTTGTTAGTAGTAGCCTTGGCTTTGGGAGGCTCATCCTCAGAGAAAATTTCCTCTTCCTCCTCTGCCTCTGCCTCTGCCTCTCCTCTTCCTACCAAAGCGCCCTGGGTTTGTTCTGTTAGCTATGGGTAAAATGTTTAGATACGCGACCAGGGGAAGAGACTTACGACCATGGATTTGATAATCTCACGACTCTTGTGGTTCCATTCTTCAGACAGAAAGAAGTTGGCGTCGAGCTCTAGTTTACTAATTACAGCTTTTCGGACCAGATTCACGGTGAGATTGTCACGGTCAGCGCTGTCCCATACAGCTTTAACGGCTTCGTTGAGCCCTTTGACGACAGTATCTTCAGATGGTTCCATTATTACCAATAGTGACACTAGAAGGTTGTGATAATATCTATAATGTGAGTGAACACTTTGGATCTGACTTTGTGTGGCTAATAAAAGCCCAATATATGATGGTTAATGAAATTATAATCTTTTGATGGTGAGGTGGAAGAAAAGCTATTGTATAACTGTTTTCATGTGTCCAAAGATGAATTGATTTTTTTGTGCGTGTGAAGAAAAAAATCACAGTACCTCTTCAGGTTGATGGAAGGTAGTTACGCTTGTTTGCATTGGAAGCTTCGCCTAAATTCACGATATAGGATAGCAGCTATGGGTAGCTACCCACTTCCAAGGGACGCGACCGACGCGTGGATTACCTAGACATTAATTAGTAGTAGTGGGCTGGCTAAAGACCAACTCTAGCTGATTCAGGGGCAACCTTTTGACGGGGCACATCTGTAGGCTGCATGTGGGCTGACTGATTGGCCTGTAGGCAAAGAAACCCAGAGAAAAAGAAGCCACTATTTATCTACAAACACAGATAGTTACAACTACATCCAAGGCGGGATTTGATTTCGGACAGACAAAACTTTCTTTTCGCATAAAAATCAATCAGCATATCATTTTGAAAACCCCAAGGTTCTAATTACAACTGTTGCTTCTATGGTAGATATTCCTATATCAGAGAGGTTCATGAACAATTCTAGTAGAATATGTATTTTGGAAAACAAATTATAGATTATACACTCAATCAAACTGAAACATAAGCTTGGTCTACATACAACTTCTTAGACCTCTGTTCTGGCTCTGTATCAATACTGCGAAAAGGTCTCTTTCTTGATTGTGGCCGGTCTAGAATCTTGGTCATCAAAATCAACGATCATTAGCTTCCCTGATTTAGGATCTTGTAAAATATTTCTCGCTTCAAGATCCCCATGCTCAACACCATATTCCACCATTTGAGAAGCTATCTCTCCAATGCAGTTGTAGCCTTCCTTTGACAGTTCTGTGATAGACTCGCCAGCATAAGAAAGTAAAAGAACATGCTTATAATCATGGAGCCTCAGAGGAATTCCCATCTTCAGCATAACACTTCCAAGACAAACAGGAA
>RHLR01000245.1:0-28556 GCA_009806335.1 Davidsoniella australis | reverse complement strand
TGTCTTTCAGCATTCTTTTTTCACATATGTACTACAGTAATATATGTACGTATGCTATGTATTGATATGACAGTAGCTACATGACTCGTATCAACTCAACTATACAGATACAACCTAGGGCTGTCCCAATCCAGGCTCTAGGTTTGTCTATTCTTCGTGATTGCTCTCTTTCCACTTCTCTCCCTTCTTCTCCTCTTATGATAGCCTTGTTGTCTGTGTTCAACTTTGGCACTTCTATTTATGTGGCACTGTCCCAGTGCCACCCAATCCCTTCTAGTCTTGTGGCCTGTGTTGCCAATGTGAAACATACAGAGACGAAAATCAAGCATAACCAAGATCATCTGTGCCAGCTGCCGTCTGAGCAAACAAATCGAGGCCCAGTTAGCATTTTGCCCTGGTTTCTAAGTACTTTCAAGCTTGCCAATCTTAGGTTGTAGCACTACTACCATGTCAAAGCTACTGTGCTCAGAAGCATTGGTCTTTCATCCGTTCAATATTCAGTCTTCCCTTAATACTCCAGCACTATCAGTAGTGTAGTCACTTCAGAAAGTTGAATTAGACTGTGTCATTTCCCCTCCTGGTTCACGTCATGCTTTACATCGAACCCTATATAAGATAATTCAGCGTTCCCATTTACCATGATTCTACAACTACATACATACAACTCTACGCTATAGCCTCTTAGCCAAGTCCTTACTCCACCATTATCACTGATTTCGTAAATATCATCGAATTTCATCAAGGAAATACCAATCCAGCTGTGCCATGCTTCGAGAAATGATTTAATGCCTCGTATCAAACGCTTCATTCTATTTTTCTATGCTGCAGAAGGATATCATGTGTTCCCATTTTTATAGTAGAATGTTTCGTCTTATATGTTGGTAATGGTTGCAGGTCTTATCGGCAGTTGTTTATGGAAGATTAACTTGCGTGAATGCATACCACATGTCGGTTTGAGCGTATAGTTGCTTTATGTGGGTTAGAATGTGATCTATTGCTTCTTTAGTATTCTTGAGGGTCAGACTGGAAAATAGGCTCAAGTATCTCAAGAGGGTCTAACCCTAAATCAGAAATGGGATGTAGTTAGATGACTTAAATTTGAAACCTTCAGTTATCTGACGCTACTAGGTCGAGCTTTTTATTGAAGAGCTTCTATTAGGTGTTCATGCTTATCATTTTCTCCGGTCACGCTATCCTAGAAAGGCAGGAGGAAATATAGTTGTAGATTAGCTACATAATTACAGCTTGAAAGTACAGGCCATAAAACATAAACTATTAGTGATAGGGAGCTATTATCTATAACTTGCTATGTGAAGTTTCGTATAATAAGTCTTCGGCCTCAAACACTCTTAGAATTGAGACCTCACGATATATGTACAGAATCTTGCTCTTTAGATATTCACAAGCTAAAACCTATTCGTCTTCCCTGCCAAACTGCCCCGCGATTACGCAAAAGCGCACGCATTAACTGGAAAACAAAGCAAAGTGGTAGTGCTATTTCTTGACCTTTGGGCACTGTATTTGTTTTAGCCTACTGGCGCAAAGTTGTTTGTGGTATGTACCAATAAGTTTGTAGACTTTAACTAGGATTATCCTATCATCCTCCTTCTAAGCGAACGTGGTTTCTTCTTCAACTATCTATCAACTTTATTTTCAGTTTTTGATTTTCTTCTTTCTGCAATATATATTTTTCTATTGCACAGCATTCTTGATGAGATTGGACTTATCTTCATTTACCCTAGGCTGATTCAACTCTCTAGCCTTGTCTGTTTCAGCTAGGCTAACAAACATTGACACGAAGGCCTATGTACATGCATTGTATACATAATATATAGCATGAGTACGCAATCCACCACGTCGCTGGTGGCCTCGATAGCTGCTGCTTCAGCAACAGCAACCGCAACCGCAACCGCGCATCAAGATGTTTGGGTGCCTGAAGTCGAGACCGTCTTCTACTTCGTGACTAGCGTCGGAATACTGACTGCCTTGTTCGCGCTCATAATTTACAAAATCAGCGCACCAACAACCTATTCGCCTGCCCCTCAGGATGGTTCCACGAGAGACCACGTTCAGGTCATTGTTATGGGCGATATTGGACGCAGCCCACGTATGCAGTACCATGCGATAAGTTTTGCGAAGCATGGATATCATGTTGATCTGATTGGCTACAAAGGCATGTATATACCGTATTACATAGGTTTCTAGCGATTATCACCGTAGGCGCAAACTAATACGATGTTGTACGTATTTAGATACTGCGAGACACCCCGAGCTAGTCGGAAAATCGAATGTGAATGTCTATAGCTTGAGGCGCACGCCAGAATGGCTTGCATGGCAGACTGGACTGCTTGCTCTTCCTATCCGCGCATTGTTTGGCTCGTGGGCTCTGTACCAGGCAATGGGCTATGAAAGTGTTGCCCCCAAATGGATCATTCTTCAAGTAAGTATATTCACTAGCTAACTAACCCGCACAATTCGCTGCCATATACTGACATATGGCATCTCTTATCACTAGAACCCTCCATCGATTCCAACCTTCCATATCGCTCTCATAATGGCCTGGATGCGCGGTAGTAAAGTCATCATCGACTGGCATAACTACGGCCACACAATCATGGCTCTAAACCGCAGCAAGTATAATCCTGGTCCGCACTTCTATCGATACTACGAGACTATTCTGGGCCGTTGGACCGGTGACCTCAACCTGACTGTGACTGACGCCATGGCGCGTCAGCTTGCCGCACCACCATACAAAATCTCTACACCAATCCTAACACTACACGATCGTCCAGCCGCCACCTTCAAGCCTGTGCTGAAACCTACTGCACGCGAAGAGCTCTTGAGCAAAATCGCCGATACCAAACAATACGCATCGCGCATCGCATCGGGTGCTTTGAAGTTGGTCGTGAGCAGTACTTCGTGGACCCCCGATGAAGACTTTGGTATATTTTTACAGGCGTTGGTTGATTATGCGGCTAGCAAGCCACAGAGCGAACTACTAGTCATCGTTACCGGCAAGGGCCTGCAGAAGGCTGACTTCGAAGCCCTCATCAAACAACTCGCTGCAAATGGTAAATTGGCTAAAGTCACTATCATGACGGCATGGCTCTCGACGCATGATTATGCTACTCTACTAGCCTGCGCTGATCTCGGTGTTTGCCTTCACATGTCATCGTCCGGTGTTGACTTACCCATGAAAGTCGTTGACATGTTTGGCGCCGGCATTCCTGTCGCTGCCTACTCTGCTTACGAGAGCTTCAGCGAACTTATCAAGGAAGGCCGCAATGGCTGCGGTTTCACCACCTGGGAGGAACTAGCAGTCATTCTGAAGAGACTACTAGCGCCAACTGGTGCAAAGGAGTTGTCTTTGTTGAAGGCCGGCGCGGTGGATGATGGCCGTAAGGGTTGGGATGAGCAGTGGGATGAAGTGCTTGGTAGAGCTCTTGAGATTGTGAAGAGCGACGAAGGCGTAAAACGCTAGGACAAGAAGATACCCCACCTAGTTCTGGCTGAAAAACTGTACATACCATCATGATGTATATACAATAATCTAAATTTGTTGTTTTGTCACCACTTTCAAGTATGTCGTGATTAGTAAGCGTAGACCAGCAATCGTCATTGTGTCACATGCTACATAATGTGCTACTAGTCAAGCAAGAGAAAGCAAAGTTTTCATGATATTATTGGCAAGAGGGCATAATTAAAGGAGGCAAACAATCAAACAGGCACTACGATAATTGCGAATAGAAAAGGAAGAGAAGTATTTGGAAATAGACTAGCTGATTAATGAATAGAAAGATGGAGAAAACGCACAGGAATGAGAGACGTCTAGTTTCGTCAAGAAACTCATCAAACGCTACCTGTAGTCCCAGTGTGCTCTCCGGCAAAGTTAGGATACATGAAGAGAAAGTGAATGATGAACTCGAACCGATGCCATGGGCTTAAAAGAGGAAAAGCGATAAACGAAAAAAGGAAATGTATAAGGATGAGAATGAAAAGATATCAATAAAGCCAAGATGTTTGAAGTCCTTTCATGTGTTTTTTTTTGGGGTGGTGGGAGCAGGATTAGGTTCAAAGTCTTGTGACGTCAGAAGGAAAGAAGAAGAGAAAAGTTTAAAAAAAAGTTAGGTTAATGCCTAATATCACCCACGTCTTACTAAAAAGACGAGGAGAAGACGGCGTTGTATGTATGTAGTTCAAACAAAAAAGACAACGAAATGAAGTCCGAGAATTGTATGGCTGATATGGCAGCAAGTTGCCTCCTGACCTACGATTTTTCCTCTTTTTTCCTCTTTTTTTTCTTTTTATCCCGGGTTGGATAAGGCATGAGGTTTATTCCTCGCCTAGGCTCTCACGGACGCACTTACGGCAGCGTTTTCTAAATTCGCGGTGCTGGCCCTCACGTTCCTCTCGGAGCATGCGCGCTGCCTCTACGTTGGCCGGTGACTCGTCATTAGGGCTGTGGAACAAAGAGACAACGCTCAGCAGAATGGTCTCGGGAGTTTGAACGGGCGACCAGCGCTCCGAAGCGGCCTCATAGCCATATTGGTCTTCCTCGGGAGGGTGTAGGATGGAAATGCATAGGCGGCCATCCTCGTATATGTTGGGGTGGAAGGGAATCGGTGTTTGGAAGGTCATCTGCGGTGGCATCAGAGGATACGAGCGTGGGAAATTGAGGAGAGCACGGAAGTTACCGCCTGAACACACGAGAAAAAAGAAGAAGAAAGGTTAGAATGTTGATTATCTTTTGAGCTCCAGTATGATGATGAGGGCGTGCTGTATAGCAAGAAGATAGGCTATGTGACGGATAAAGGAAAACTTACCACCATAGTACTTGCAGTCGTCGTTGATCATAAGCATGACCTCCCACACAAAGGTGTTGCCGTCATCAGCCAGCCCAACGGAGATACCAGGAAGTTCAGTCTGGCGTTGCATCTCGCGCAGTTGGCGTCTAAGCAGATTGCCGGCGGCAGCAGCCTCGGAATTCGACATGATGTGTGTGTATGTGTTTGATTTGTGTGTAGAGAAAATAAGACAAATAAAGAGGGATAATCGACGGAGAAGGGCGGTTCAAGACGATGATAAGAGAAGGAAAGAAATAAAAAAGAAGAAAGTGTCGAAGAAAAGACTATTTATGATTAGGTGGGCGTGGGAGAGGCGAAGAAAATATATAACCGGTGATGAAGAGTTGCGATAGGAATTTGGAGGGCGGATCGGAGTGTAGTTGAAGAGAGGCGTTGGCTCGCTAGTTTCGCTGATAAATGGCGTAGGCAGGTTGATTTGAAGGAGGGGTTAATTTTTGAAGAGCAGAGAATGGAAAATGAACCAGGCCTGCCTGACCTGTGCTGTGCTGTGACGTCCAAAAATCAAGGCAAGGTCGCTTCTAGGGATTGTTGACAGAAAGAGTCCGCTACTACTAACTAGTCGGCTAAGAAAGCAAAAACTAACGAGTCAGTGTATTTCCAAGCCAGGAAACCAAAATAATTTGTAATAACGATCACAACTGCTAGAAAGTGGGAGAAGACGGGTAAATATCACAAGGCTGGCATTTTCGTAGGGAAAAAAGAGAAGAAAAACCCATAGTTTAGAGACATGCCCTAAAATTAGGAAAGACGATAAAGGACCGGCGCTTCTATGGGACTCTAGCTACGATCATGGCCATATAAATATAAATATAGTAGTAACTTAAATTGAAACAAAAAAAGAACGTCGCGGAACATGATTGTAGCTACTAATTATCTTGTATAATAAGCGGCTCAAGTTCTGTGGCGAACGTATAAAATAACTAGGAACAGTCATGGGTAAAGTACTAAATTAGGGCCTGTTCTGCGCAATAGATGCATTTATAAGGAGCCAGAGCAAACAGGAAATGGGGTTTATCTGTATATCATAGACATCTAAGGTGAAGTAACGTACGATGTTGGCTAAATGAACTCTTCTGCAGGAGCGTCGTTTTAAGAACCTGATTCCATACAATTTCTTGCAGAAGATCTGCAGTGGTCGGACACACATGATTCTGTACTAGTGAATGGACAGCCAATTATGTGTCTGTGGATATGCTAAAGCAATTAGAGACGTAGGCTTCAAAGAAGTATGCTTCATACAACAGGCCATGGCCGTTACACAGGCTGTTGGTGATTGCGTTGTAGATGGCCACAAAGATAGGCATAGGCAATATATAGAATCAACTACCACCGCAACCATATAGGCACTTTGAAGGGTATGTTATATGAGGCGACGTTTAGGATCGGCTAATAAGGCGGCATCATTTTTTAGACGTGCCAAAGCCGGCGATACCCATAGCTGTCATCATATCCTCCTCTTCGTGCTCGCCTTCTATACGGACATCATCACCATAGTTTACCTTGGCTGCCTCGGCTTCCTCCTTATTTGCTCGTTTACGGTCGGCTTCATCGCGTCTGCGTTTCCTCCGTTCTTCTGCCTCCTTTGACCGCTCTTCTTCACGCATGGCTAGCCGTGAATCTAGTGACAGTGCCTGCTCCTTTTTAAGGTCTTCCTTCTTTGCCACCCACATCAAGATGCGTTCTCGGACTTCTTCTACAGTAGCACGCTTAACCTCCGTAGTCTGGCCCGTATTAAGCAGATGCTGCGGTGTATTCATGTGATCTACCAGACTCTTGTTATCTTTGAATGTCAGATCGCAAGCCTCGCAGTAGAAACCAGCGCCACGACCCTCTTGCCGACACTTGCGCCGGCGGGAATCAGCATGGTTTTGCCGACCATGGCTGACACGTCGAGCGCGGTACGACGCGCTTGTGTAAAAGTCTCATTTCCTGTGGGTTGCTTATGGTATTTCTTGCCGGCGAGCTTCGCTTCGTATCGCGCCTTGGCTTCTTCGCGCTCGCTGGCTTCGCGCTTCTTGGCCTTTTCGGCATACTCGTCGAGATCCCATGTTTTACGGAAGTCAGTGTCGCTGGCCGCGGTACCGTATGCGCTGCCGTTTTTTGGTTCGGGCATGTTGGCTATAGGATAGAGTTGGCGTGTATTAAGCAAAGTATTAGTGACGAAGAAGAACAAAAAATGCAAAGTTCCTTGAAATAGACTGAAAAAAATTAAACAATTGATTATTATAGACAAGTTGAAAGAAGGTGAGTGAACGCATGTGAAATCCTTCCACAAGCTTTCTCATTCTGGTCGGCGCATCAAGTTGAGAGTTGAAGACTTGTAGTGGACACCTGTCACATAGCTGTCAAACAGATATGACAGCTGGCAGGCATACCGCGGGGCATTGATAAGAACAAATAATGCCCCGCGACAAAGATTTGATGACTTTAGTGACAACGGCATCGCAAGGATTAACCGGCTTTACAGTCTGTAGATAGTAGAAGCACGCACTAAGCAACCTCAATTCAAAATGTTGTATCTTGTGGGCTTGGGCCTTTCTGACGAGACCGATATCACGGTCAAGGGCCTTGAGGTCGCCAAGAGCGCCTCGCGTGTCTATTTAGAAGCTTACACCAGTATTCTACTAGTCTCTAAGGAGAATCTTGTAAGTGAGCCTATGTTGATCTATCATGCCTCTGTGTGAAACTAATGCCGTTATCCTATGGCATAGGAGACCTACTATGGCCGCGAGGTCATTCTTGCCGATCGTGAAATGGTCGAGACCAACAGTGACGAGATCTTGCGAGATGCCCAGAACGTAGACGTCGCATTCCTTGTCGTCGGAGATCCATTTGGGTCAGTACTATCTTTGCTCTAATTCGTATATATTGCCATCTAATCTTGTCCATGGTAGTGCCACCACACACACCGATCTAGTCCTTAGAGCCCGCGAGCTCCAAATCCCGGTCCGCACCGTCCCGAACGCCTCTATCATGTCTGGCATCGGCGGCTGTGGCCTACAGCTATACAACTTTGGCCAGACAGTGTCCATGGTATTCTTCACGGAAAACTGGAAGCCGTCGTCATTTTACGACCGCATTAAGGAAAACCGCAACATCGGCCTGCACACACTCGTACTTGTCGACATCAAGGTCAAAGAGCAGAGCTTAGAAAACATGGCGCGCGGCCGCATGATCTTCGAGCCTCCGCGGTTCATGACTGTCAGCCAGTGTGCATCACAAATGGTCGAAACTGAAGAGACTCGCCAGGAAGGCGCCTACACCAAGGATAGTCTAGCGATCGGTGCTGCTCGTGTAGGTGGCAAGACGGAAAAGTTTGTCTGCGGTACGTTGGAAGAGCTCTGCGACTCGGACGAGCTGATGGGTCCGCCTCTGCATAGCTTGGTACTCTTAGGACGTAGATCGCATGACCTCGAGCGTGACTACATTCGTGAGTTTGCCATTAACAAGGAAACTTTCGATAAGGCTTGGGCAGCCGAGTACGGCAAGCAGCTATAACAAGTTGTTCTATTAAAAGAAGAAAAAACGAAAAAAGAAGCGGCGCCTATGGCTACCAGCAGGGAGCCTTTTTACAAAATTCGGTGGGAGAGAAAGACAGAGATACGGCATTAGATATCCATGGTAACAGCAATTGACCTTTAGCATCATGACTTCCAAACTACAAGTGTCATATAGCGAGCCACCTAGACCGTGTCACAAGCCCCTCGGTAGAGAGTCAGAAAGAAAAAACGTGAGAGACAGGTGAGCAACATCACGGAAATCAATGCCCTAAAGAGACAATGACCGGTGAATCTAAGTACCATTGCGTACTGTGACAAATATTGCTGTTGGCTGTCTTTTTAGGGCATGTGGTGAAGGTGCAATTCCGGTCAGGCCAGCAGCCGGCCTGTGTCTGCCGTTCTTTTTCTGCACAGCCGCCAGCATCGATGAACTGGCCATTGCGCATGCCGCATAGCAAGAATCTACGTCTTCGTGGTGTTTCTAAATAAGATTTGGACGGGGAATAGATGTGCCGCATAATGCTCGTCCAGCACGATATTGCAAGATCTCGAATAGCCTATACTAATGGCTCTTGGAGTTCTGATAAAGGCGCTCCATGCCCACACTGTAACTTTAGCATAACAAAGCTTGGTCCCCTCAAGGCCCGCCTTCCTCAAGCTCTCCGGGCGTAGCACAGACTTTAACTAACAGCGCCCTCTACCATAGCTCCTCTTCAGCTGGTCTCTGGTCTAAAAGCGAGCCTTGCCGTTCGTGAACCTGGACTGGTTCTCTCTCCATTCCGGCTTATAGGCCTATATCGCAATCTGATAAGGCCAGGCTGCGCCTGGGCAGGTGCCATCTCTGCCAGCAGTCCAAAGTACTGATTCGCGTGAAGATGTGGCCAACGCGAGCTTATTTCTTATTTTTGTTTTTGTTTTTTTCAGTCAGCAGTCGGTAAGCAGCAAACGGAAGCCAAGACGGCGATATTATTAGTAAACGGGACACAACATTTTTGTGGTTGGCATAAGTAGCACACCAAGAAAGCCAAAAAGCGAATAGCCGTCTCGTTGGCCTATCAACAACAAGACTGGTTTGAGAGGCGTTGTACTTCCGATCGAAAACGAAGCCACAAACAGTCACTGCATCAATAATAATCAGCAGTGGCCCGAAAACATGGTGGTTTGTTCCCGTATTGTTGCCACCTCAAAACCTCCCGCATATTAAAGGCTTTTTGCAGCTTCAACCCGTGCAGCCACTGTTTCTTTCTCTAACCTGGCTTTTTTCTTGCGTTTTCCTATAATAGCGAATCTTGGTTTTGCGAGCCTAGCGACTTCCGTTCTTGCGACTATTTAATTTCTACTCAGCACCCTTTTTTTCTCTTTCCTTCTTTCTTCTTTTACTTCTTCGACTACATCAAACTGGTCGGCTCATGCTTCTTTAAGTCGGACATTTGTGTTCTTTCCTCGTCCATAGGTACAGCGATAGCATTTAAACTAGTTTTACTTGGCTCTCCGTCGTCCCAAAAGGAGCCTATTTCGTCACGCACATCAGTCCCTACAAACCTCACTATCGGACACCGCCATTTATTCTCGTCGTTCTCTTTCTCACTGGAGCCACGATGCAAGCCTTTGTAAGTTAATGGATTTGTCAGCCTGTATAGCTCTATCTTCACTTGCGTCTTCATCTTTCGCATCTCCATATGCTGCTTTCATGCTAACATCACAACCTATAGCCCAACCATGGTGTCAACACCCCACATTTCGTACATGGTCATGCATTCGAAGCTGGACTCGTAGTAGAGCCCACTCCCGCTCCCACTCCCGCTACTATCTCGCCATGGGAGGGCCGTGGCCGCGAGCTCTATGCTCGTACGATGCAGCAGACCAATATCCGGAGCCAGCGGGATCAGCTACTAGAAGAAAACCGCCTATTGAAGCGTCTGCTCCTCGAAAACAGTGTTGCCTGGTCCCCATCATCGCAGCAATACATTCAGGAAAATCAAAAGATCACTACTCCAACAGAACGCACCAACACGCTATCTTCCGAAACTGGCCACTTGCCATATCTGCCTGCAGAAGTACTCGTCCGTATTCTACAGTACGCACTCATCAGCCCTCACCCAATCATCGACCCGCTATCCAAGCTCAACCCCAAAGCAATCACGGAGGAAGAGCGCAATCGCGGGAATCAAGTAGCAATCAACTTTCTAGCGGCATCAAAGACTCTTCATGCCGAGGGCTCAAAGATCTTCTGGTCCTCCAACCACTTCACCTTCACTTCTCCTAGTGCGCTGTTGGCATTCAGTGAAGCTGATCTCTCGGCTCGCTTACCGATCGAGCATGTTACCCTACGCATCATTGGACAGTTCCATGTCTCACATCCCAACTATAAGGAGTACATTCCTCGCATGTACCATCATGATCTTGCTTTCAGTCCTCGACTTCCTATCGAGCCTATGCCTGCATTGGCTACTGGCCAGGATGGCTTCCGTAGCTATACCTGGCTACAGATTGTCGATTTTTTCAAGGCAATGAATGCACCATATCAAGAAGAGCTATACAAAGCTAAGGGTTGCCCACGGCTATTCCCCGCTCTGAAATCACTACGCCTTGATCTAGTCAATTTCCTCCCGGGCCTTCTAAACTATACCGGGGGTGAGTTTCACGACATCACATCTCACGATTATTGTAACTCCCTCGACGAGCTTATGATCACTGGTCTTCCTTATGATAACGTAGGTTTCAAGGCCATGTATGAAATGCATTCCCTGCTTAGAGACGGTGGTCTTTTGATAACAAGTTCACCTGCCTTTTGGAACGATACCACCGGCCTCTGTCACCTTCCCGGCTCAGGCTTAGTAGCACGTGCTATCCGGTCATCCAAAATCAGAACCCGCAAGCCAAGAAGAATTCCTACCGTGGAAACAGAGCCATTGTTTGCTAAAAAGCGGCTCTGGAGAGATCCCGGTCTTCCAACTGCTAATGAAGCCAACAATGAACAAGCTGCACCCCAGAAAGGAAACATTCGGTCCAATTTGATAGCCAAGGCCATCGCACTTCAAGCTCCACGCCGCCAAGCTCTACTACTGACCGGTCATCCAAATATTCCTGCGATTACAGAAAGTAGATTCATCTGGAAGCAAGTACCGATATCTCGGGACTCACATACCCGTGCATGGGTACCGTTTCAGCGAAGCACGGGATACCCTAAGAAGATTGATTCAGAAGATTCACTGCTCTTGACGGAAACATTTTCTTGGGCATCAGATATAGACTTCGATTTGGCAAAGCAACCACCGTGGCCAACGAACTACATATCAGGTCCAAGATGTAGATTATGTCTTGGGTCACATGAAAGTGCAAGCCATGCTGACAACTTCCAGCCTCCGCCTTTCACAACTCTTGTTGAGTTGATGCACAGGCACAGGACGTCAGTTGAGGAGGATATTCAGGCAGTTCTTGCTGTAGCCTATGCAAGCATGATGTAGAGTCCATATAAGCATTAGTTTGGTATCGACAATTGCCATCATGATCTATATTTGGGAAAATGCCTAGCCTCGCCTCTGGAGGAAACGACAATCAACGAAAAGAATTCATTGCCGGTTAACTAGAACTATTCCATTTTGTATGAACCATAATAAATGATATTTATGTTTTGATCTTCAACCTAGTAGTCTATCATATTCTAATAATAGCGTACTACACTACCTATCACAGCTTCCCAGTAGCCTTGAGGGCTTTGTCGCCATCTACAAGTACACACCATCTCCATGACCCTGACCGCCTTGTCCAGCAACGACGACATCGAATGCGTCCTTGGCACTAACAAAATCCACAACCGCTTGATCCCATGTTCCAGGTTGTAGCCAAATCGCACGGATTCCAGCGTCTCGAGCCTCACGAAGAACAGATAGTGTTACGCTTGGTGGGGTTATGATGGATACGCCAGTAGTTGCGGGTTCTGGTAGAAGTGATACAGACGATAGTGTAGGGTACTTTGTGTCTGCGATGGAAATTGATGGGGATGAGGGGTTGATGGGTGTCACGGGAAGAGAATGCATGACATACCAAGCAAATACTATATATGTTTGTAGGTTGTATGAGTTAGTTATCAGTTTTTGTTTGTTGTATGTAAAAGTTGTAGTGTTAGACATATGTACCTTGGTGGCCGAATTTAGCAGGATTAGAGCTAGCACCGACAACGGCGAAGGTTTCTGCCGCAAAGAAAGATGGAGCAGTAGCCTTGGTTGCGGAAATCATTGTTTTCAATCAGGTAATAGTTATACTATCATGTAAGATATGTAAATGCTATCAATCTGCGGATCTAAGAATAATACATATCAAGTTGAAGTCGATTAGTGCACGGGTTACAGCGAGGTGCTAACAAGGGTTAAATGGTCTAGATACTATGCAGCCGCGAAGCGGGGTCATGTTTCCTCCTCTCGGGGCGGTCCCTGATGGCCGCTTGTTCATAGAATCATGCCCTGGATATTGCCTATGTGTGTTCTTTGTGCCGCCTATTGCAGGTTATCTATACTTAATTTGGGAGAGTAAAAGTGATATGGAAATCTTAACAAAAGGAGTGGGTAACTTTAGTATGTAAGTAAAAAGCCAAGAAAGAAGATCAATGAAATACAAAGATAAGGCTTCTATAACGGACATTCGCTTAAGCACAAAGAGAGGCGAAAATATTTAAGTTATTCGAAACGTTTTCACGAAAGAAAATGCATTTGCAACTTGATATTGCCAAGGAGACAAGAAGAACAGTATTTATTGAAACTCTGAAGTGAAGCTGATAATAGGACTAGACTGGGTAGGGGGGATAACATTATTTAAAAAAGGAGGGGAATAATGAACATAATAGTCTGAAATGTTTCCAAGAAGTGAAACTAGACATAGACAAAAACAAATTACTAACTGAAAAAGGCGACATATTGAAAAAAACCAATTAGAGATGTCTATAACACTAATTATTAGAAATCTCATGATTGCCATCAGCCCCATTCTCGATTAAGAGCTTAGTAACATCAACATGACCTCCAGAGCAAGAACTCATGAGAGCAGTGTTGCCATAAGAAGTCACATGATTTACATCAGCTCCGTTCTCGATCAAGAGCTTAGTAACATCAACATGACCTTCAGAGCAAGATCTTATGAGAGCAGTGCCGCCATCAGAAGTCTCATGATTGACATCAGCTCCGTTCTCGATCAAGAGCTTAGTAACATCAACATGACCTCCAGAGCAAGAGTATATAAGGGCAATGTGGCCACCATATGTCTTATGATTGATTTTGGCGATTCGTTCAATCAAAAGTTTAACGTATTTATTGTTGGATATAATGGCAATCTCACAAACGTGCTTGTACCAATTATCCCAGGCATATTTCCAGAATACGTGATGGTTAATGCCATCTTGTGTGTCTTTTCTAGACCCCCCCATCAAATCTTGGACTTCTGGTAGATCAATGTATCTGCAGCAGATATGTGCGAAAATGTCGTTGGTTATGGCCGGAGTACAGGAAAATTGTTCCTTATGTAGTGGTATAGGGGATTGTAACAAGAACTCCTTCGCCGTTTGGTGTATCAGATAAACTGTAGAGTCATGGATAAAAACAAAGAGGCCAGATAAGTCTCGTAATCTCTCCTCAATGTGGTTGAAGGGAGCAGTAGCTTCTTGAAGGGAAGCAGAATCTTGAAGCTTCAAATGCATTGCAACCCTCATTTCACCAACTGTCAATGGTCGTAGTGCACCAACAACAATTTGAAGAATGAGAATGGATTGTCGAAGGTTGGTGGGCTCGATTCGCTGAAGGATACTTGTGTAGGCTTCATCCACTGTAGTCGGAACCAGATCGATGTCGTCATGTTGAAACTCAACTCCTTTTGACATCAGCTTGATTTGCTGTAGTATGAGGCTGATCCACAGATATGTACGGTTTCCCATACTGAGAAGCTTTTCCTCTATCTTGTCACGGTGACGTTGAGCTATGTTGAGCTCTCTAATCCGAGATTTAGCAAATAGATCAATCTCGGCCCGAATTCGTCGGTCCTCTTCCTCCATAGGAAGCTTGATTCTAGGGAAGGAGTCGGTAGTGGGGTTGAACACATCATGTATATCCCAGTAGGGACGACTTGTAAACAAAATCTTCAGCCATGATGGCCTTCTCCGATCTTGGGTCTTCTTGAACCACTCAGTGGCCAACCTAATCAATGTAGATTGATCTTTTCGGTTACATTCGTCTAAGGCATCGATGACAATGAATGTGTTTTTGAGGCTCGCATCCTCGGCAGCTGCAAGTAAAACCTCCCAGAGTCTGATAACCTCATTCTGAAGTTTCGGTCCGTTCTCCCTCCAAGGGGCCAAAGCATGCTTTAGTAAATTCCGTTGCTGACAGAAAAGCTGGTGGAGGATTGCACAAAGAGCCGTGGGAAGGCTACGTTGTACTTCGTTATCCTTAAAGAAAAAATAGCAAATTGAAGTCGGAGAATTAGAAGAAGGTGAAGCATGAGAAGAATTTGCAGCCAATTGCTTGTCGATGAGAAATTTGCTCAAAACCGACTTCCCACAACCTGGGTCAGCCGAGATCCAAAGAAGGTCGTTAGCAGTGTTGTTGAGCCAGGTGGTGAACTTTTGGTTTTCAAGAACCCAAACACATGTCCCGTCCACAGCTTCAGGGTTCACATCTTTATGTTCTCTGTAAGATATGGTTTTGAAGCTTTGGTGGCATTCTGATAGCTTGTCTTCTTGCTCCATGTTGACCTTTTGGCTGTGAAGATATTCTTTCTGGCTCATCAGGCGATTGACGTTTTGATCGGTATTTTTGGTGATTCGAGTACCTAGCTCTTCTATAGTGAAACAAAAGTTAGGATTAAATAACTATTAAAGTCTTTCGATTGAAGTTGCTGTAACATACCGATAGCATCTAAGGCCGGTATCATTTTATAGATATTGATCTTATGCACATAGCCTAGGAGTGCTTTGGCATAAACAGAGGCAGAAATAGCAGCGTAGCCATGCCAGCCATCATTTGTATGGCTATCCGCATAATCTGAAATGCCGCGAATAACAAGACAAGGGAATTGCTGTGTTATACCAACAGCCTCCATTTCGACACATATCGCACCAATTTCCTCTTGCAGTTGGTCACGTCGAATTGCATCTCTCATTACAGAGTTTCCGGATGCGATAACTCCGTAATGTACCTGAGGGTCGTTGTCCTCTCGTGGTGCCCGTAATAATTCCCATTCTTCAAGACAGGAGTCGCATGTTGGCTCATCTGATTGATGGATTTGTTCCGGGCGGAATAATCGATCGCTTTGGGGGGGTGGCCTTGTAAACCTCTTCTTAGCCCTTGAGCTATATGATAGAGCCTTATCAATATGTGTTTGAAAATTAGGTTCGTCAATCTCCATTTCGGCTTTGAAGGTGTTCAGCGCTGACATCACTATATTTGGAGGGGAGTTCAGTTGGCCTTGTCGTAAAAACTGTCCTTGGTGAAGTAGTTTGCCAGCATCGTATTGAACAACGCCGCCATATGTGGTTGAGGGGTGGCCAACAATGATATCGCCGAGTCGAATATCATGTTTTAGAGAGGGAATTCCAGCACCAATTCCCACCAAAAGTATGAAGCGTAGAGATGTAGGGAAGTCGTGTGCCATGCGGATAGCAGCTGCGGCCGCCTGTGTTTGACCAGCTGATGCTAAGCAAGTCAAAACAACATGATGCTTTCCAATTCGCCCATAAGTATATGGGTTTGAACTTGCAGAGGTCTGATTTTCGGGTTGCTCAAACTTTTCATCAAGCATAAGGTATGCAGCAGCTAATTCCAGAGGCAAGGCACACATCCAGCCAATCTCATAGGTCTCTTTTCCTGGGCACAATAGAGATGCCATAGTGAAAATTCCGGTACCATAAGCTACTGTATCGCAGGTTGACTGATGTTGAGGGTGTATAGAATGAGCAAAAGGGAATATAAAGAATGGTTAGATGATGAGGAATCTGAATGTATAGACCATCAAATGATGAAAAGAAGAAAAAAGCATGATACACAGTTGAATGAGAAGTGTATTGCATATCAGGCTGCGTTGAGATTGCCTAATATTTCAAGTGATCAGGCTATCCAACCTGATTTTCTAATTAGTGCCTAAAGTGCAGTATTCTTTGCCCAGTTCATTAGGCCTACTAAAAATAGCCTTTTTGAGGCCATAAAATGATAACAGCTGCCCAAGTCATTCCAACTATATAACTAACTACCATGGGTTCAAATGTACTAATGCCTAACAAGTAGCAACAATATAACTTCATTGGCTTGTTATTTAAACATGTCATATAGAATCTACATGTCTAACTAGCACAACTAACAAAGAATTGTGAGCTTTTGATTTATCCCATTTAGGCATAAACAATAGTGGCAGTTATGTATATTTGTATGTATATGACAAAATATATGGAAACAAATAATTCTACAATCTTAAGTAACATTCGGAATTGTGGCCCAAGAGTCAAAAGATGTGTGTTGAGACCGCACTAGATCTCTCCATGGCATCTTACAAAGAAAGCATACGACAGAACATTTCCTAGTGCTATCGATATCAAAGACTTTGTTTTTATGGTAGAAGGGGCGCAGCCATCTTGTATAAAACTAGATTCCCGGATGACTAGTTCAATCACACATGTTGTTCTAGCCTATGGGTACGATTGATTTGTAAGGAGTGTCAGACGACCTATGGAGCTTCTAGAACTTATGTACTTGATCACATAATAGGCATTCATCTATATCTGTACGCACAATTCTACATCATGTCTAGAAATAAGGCCTTGACAAACCCCTTTCGAGAAAAAATTAAAGGCAAAAACTATGTACCCTTCTGAATGCGACTACGGTTACGACTACGACTTCGATACCTGGGAAGTCAGCTTCATATTGAACAGCACACTTGTTTATAAAGGTTGAAATGCGTTGATATCTTATGATCTATGAATTTTAGTCTCGTTTGATAGGATCATGGTCACTTGAGAGGTGATGGGGACTCTATCGTCACAAGTCCTCCATACTAATACAAACTGTAGATAGTCAGTCACATAATTTGGATTAAAAAGAGAGTAATCTCTAGCTTATTTCATGGCAGTTTTATAAGCTGTTATTCCCAGACATGGATCATAATCAAGCCAGAGACTGGAAATAAACGTGGAAGTGCATACATATTCAATATTTGCGTACATATATCATATATCAGCATCCAACTTCTTAAAAACTTGAAGTTTGATTTTTATTTTTTATTTTTTATCATGTCCTTTTATTACTCTTTGTACTACTAGCTTCTGGCTTTGATAGTATAGTTTGTACTAGCTTTCTCAACTTGTCGACGATCCCTCTCTCATTTTTTCAACTAGCGCGCGTTAGTTGGCTGTTAGATGGCATGCATGGCGCTTGTATGATGCCACTAGACTTTATTTACTTACCTCTTTTGATTCTGATTTTCGACTGTTCCCTTTCTATTGACTAAGAACCCTGAAACTATCTTGTCTACGACGACAGCGGCAGATTTGACTACACATAACTACTTGAAACCTTGTACTTTTACCTACCGTCGAGGTAGTGACGAGCTAGGATCTTGGGCCCGGGCTAATCCTAATTCCCTGCTTGCTTTCTACACCATATCATTTTGTGTTAGGTAGTATTAAGTAATAAGATCGAAAGTTTCTTAGTGCCCCCTCCTCCCAATCCCTTATTCACTATAGATTGGTTTAGTGGTCATTTAAAAGGAAATCTTGCTAGGCCTGTCGCTTGCGCGCTTGTTTGCTTGACGTCTAGTTCCCTATTCCCTGAAACGTCCTGTTAAGGTTCGAACTTAGGAGGACCGTGAAGGGAAGGACAACACGTAGGACTAACTAATTAAAGAGCAGAGAAGGAAATAACTTATAGATAGTTATCGATTTTGCCAGTGGCATTTCAAGGTACAGAAGGAGGTCATTTCCTTCATGGGAGGAAGAAGAAAAGTCTTCTCTTGTCTTCTCTTCATGATTTAGACGCCAAAGAAGCTGCATTCTCTTCTTCGTTTTGTGGCTGTTTATCAAGATATTCTATGGCCATAAGATATAAATATATCGATTCGCTTCTTGTTCCCCTAATTATTTTCACGATTATTTTGTTTAATTTAGTAACCCAAACCCTAATTTGTTGCGATACTTCAGCTTTGTACTGATTTTGTTACTTGCCTAGGCAACATTGGATGAATTCTATTACAGTCTCTTGTCCATATTGTGTTTCAAAATATAGAGATAGTCTTGTTGAGACCAACCAAAACACTACCAAAGTCGACAAACTCTAGGTCGGCACAGCACAAAATGTCGATCCAAGAACTATCAGAAAAGCCAAAGCTAGCTTCATCAGAAGCCTGGCACACTCGTTTCTCGTCATGGATTAGTTCAAAAACTGCTACAAAAACGCCACAGGCACCGGCAGAACTCGTGGAATCAACACAGAAGCCCGTACCGACGAAACTCACGCTCAGCCATATTTTCTATATCTTCGTTATGCACGGTATTGGCGCTGGTATAATCTCAGGAAGTGTCAATTTCTTGATAGCTTGGGGTAAGTCAATAGTGTCCCATTCATTCTGGCTTGTTAGATAGAATTGTTGTGTTGTGAATTGTATGCTTCTTAGTTTGAGGCTCCGTTCTTCAAGCTACCATTTTTCCTAAAAGGGACTTGTTATATCGGGTGCCATATAGCCAAGCATAATACGCGGGTTTCGAGCACAATGCCTCGACGAGAGACAGTATGTTTTGAAATAAACACTGACTTTGATATCTTGAGATAGCTATGTACAAACACACTTTGGATCCTATCCGTCTATTTGCCTTCCCCAACACATTGGCCGGCGATGCTGCCTTGACGGTTTTTATACAGACAGGCACGACATGGATTGCCGAAGCCATCATCGTCCGAATGGACATTCACCACGGCAAGATATCACCAGCGGCCTTCATCAAGGAGCCCCAGCACGGCATTAGCCGCTGGTTCTTTGCCCTCGATACGCCCAACGGCGACTCACTATCGATGTTTCTATGGTTTACCATAAGCCGTGCGTTGGCTATTGCTGTTCCGTCGTGGTGTATTCTCTGGGGGCCTAGTGTTGGCATAATGTCTGCACTGGGGACCAAGGAACCAAATGGAATCGATATTGTGTACAAAGCTGATTGGACGGGCCCGATATTCAAGCTAGTATATGCAGCTATTCTGGCTATATTGACTACGCCAATAATGGCATCGTTTTGGATTTTGCGGGCGGGCTGGGCCAGGCAGCGTCAGCAAAACGGCTTGGAGCCTTTGTCGGGCAACCCAATTGAACGCATATTGATTGAACATGCTGCCGTTCCTGGACGCACTAGAGGCCTTGAAACTGCCTGAAGACCAGCCCCTGGCTGTTTGGACGCATACACTATTTTTCTTAATGCTAATACCTAATGATATACCCTTAAAATATGCATCTGTATCTTGATAATTCTCAATAACAGTATAAACAAGAATTGGTGATCATTATCTCATGTGGTGGATTGAAGCTTATTGATTGTTCCTAGAGTTAAAGCTAGAAGGTGACCGTGCAGCTACTATGTAGAAAAATGGCCCGCTAAAGCGTAGACACTGTAACTAAGCCTTGCAGAAAAATTGGGTCTTCCGCCAGCTCGCTCCTTCTAGATTCAGAGAGCTGCGCCTTTGCCTCGAGTAAATGGAAGTTGCGACACTGACTGACCTTGAAACTTTCATAGCCTGACTGGCGATTATAGATCGCGACAATTACCCTTTGAGAAGAAGTCACGTTTAATTTCAGCCTTGTCGCTTAGTATCATTATTATTACCATAGCCTTGTCAAATGATCCAGCGTCATCATCGCAACTGGCCCTCCATCTAAACCATCGCGTTCGCCACTTCTACGAAACAACCGATTTGACATCTCTACTACAAACCGCAATTTATACATCATCGTCTTCTCTATCTGAATGGCTCCATATGGCGCCTGGGCCCAGGTGGCCTTTGTGGCGGCGTCTCTAGTAGCGCCGTCGCTTGCCAACGACTTGCTTGCCTCGTCCTCGTCGGCTTTAACTCCGATCCATGAGGCGGGCCGCTGTGCAATGCGCGGCCAGTGCGGTTCGAAGAGCTGGTTCGGCAAGCAACTCCCATGTGTCGATAATGGCCTGGCCGAAGATCCAGATGCCGAGACTCGGAAGATGCTCGTTGAGCTGTGTGGCCCAAAATGGAACACTGGCCCGGTCTGCTGCACAACTGAACAGGTTAGTCTTTGCTTTTCTATGTCTATGGTATAATGTTGCTGTGAGCCATCTACTAACCGGGATATCATGTATGTAGGTCGCCGCGCTCAAGTCCGAGATGTCCACGCCGAAGCAGATCGTCGGATCATGCCCCGCCTGCAAAGAGAACTTCTTCAACTTGTTCTGTACATTCACTTGCTCTCCTGACCAGTCGCTTTTCATCAACGTCACCAAATCGCTGGATAAGGGCGGCAAAACCCTCGTTGCTGAGCTTGACCAGTTGATATCAGAGGATTTTGGCGAGGGTCTCTACGACAGTTGCAAGAACGTCAAGTTTGGCGCGTCAAATGCGGATGCCATGAACTTTATTGGCGGTGGCGCAAAGAACTACAGCCAAATGCTCAAGTTCCTCGGTGACGAAAAGGCCATTGGCTCGCCTTTCCAGATCAACTTCCCCGATGCCGAAACGTACCACGAGCCCAAGATGGCAGCACGCCCAGAGATGAAGCCGAAGAAATGCAATGACGAGGACCCGAACTTCCGCTGTGCTTGTGTTGACTGTCCCGAAGTTTGCCCTGCACTAGAACCGGTCAAGGAGCATGGCTCGTGCCATGTTGGAAAGCTTCCCTGTCTATCATTTGCATCGATTATCACGTATAGCGCCTTGCTCTTATCGTTCGTCGGAAGTATTGCTGGACGTCTGGCATGGAAACGCCACTCCGAGAGGCGATATGAGCGTCTTCGGTTGCTGCAGGACACTGCGCCCAGCGACGACGAAGACGACGAAGCCGATTATACTCTTATGCACAATAGATCTGGCTACGACCGCCCGCCGCGCTATCACCGGATCAACACTTGGTGTGACACTGCGTTCAACCAGCTCGGCCTCTTTGCCGCCCAGTTTCCTGCTATTACCATCATGAGCAGCTTGGTATTCGTCATAGTTTTGAGCTGTGGTTGGGTCCGATTTGACCTTGAACGCAACCCTGCCCGTCTATGGGTTAGTCCTTCATCCGAAGCAGCACGTGAAAAGGCGTTCTTCGATTCCAACTTTGGCCCGTTCTACCGTGCCCAGCAGGTCTTCTTGGTCAATGATACTCATGTCAACGGTCCTGGCCCTGTCTTGAGCTACGATACGCTTATGTGGTGGATGGATGTTGAGAAGAGCATCACCCAACTCCAGGGCGCCACTTATGGTGCAACTCTTGACGACGTGTGCTTCAAGCCTCTTGGTGATGCTTGTGTTGTCCAGTCTGTGACTGGATACTGGCAGGGAGAGGCTGATCTTGTCGATCCCATCAGCTGGGCCAAGCACTTGGAAGACTGTGTTCGGTCACCTGTCGAGTGTCGTCCTGAATACGGCCAGCCAATCGACGCCAACATGGTTCTGGGTGGTTATGGAAATGGAAGCGTTCTTGACTCTCAGGCGCTCGTGGTCTCTTGGGTCGTATCCAACGCTGAAGAAGGCTCGCCAGAGGTTCAAAGAGCCATAGATTTCGAGATTGCACTACGTAATCGCCTTCTCGAAGCTCAAAAGGAGGCTACTGCACGTGGTCTTAGACTGTCGTTCAACACTGAGGCTAGTTTGGAACAGGAGCTCAACAAGTCAACCAACACTGACGCTGGAATCGTAGTCCTGAGCTACATTGTCATGTTCTTCTACGCTTCAGTGTCACTTGGATTTACTACATTGTCATTCCGGGACATGATGAGAAATCCCTCGTTGGCACTGGTGCAGTCCAAGTTTACCCTAGGAGTCGCTGGAATCGCTATTGTGCTAATGTCTATCACAGCCTCTATTGGCCTCTTCTCATGGTTTGGACTGAAGGCTACGCTAATCATTGCCGAGGTTATCCCTTTTATTGTTCTTGCTGTTGGTGTAGACAACATCTTCCTGATCGTTCATGAGTTTGAGCGTGTCAACATCAGCCACCCAGACGATATTTATGAACACCGTATCGCCAAGGCCCTCGGCCGCATGGGTCCCTCGATTCTGTTTTCAGTCATCACCGAGACTGTTTCCTTTTCCCTGGGCGCCTTTGTAGGTATGCCTGCGGTGCGCAATTTTGCCGTATACGCGGCTGGTGCGGTATTCATCAATGCTATTCTCCAGGTCACTATGTTTGTGTCGGTTCTTGCCTTGAATCAGAGCCGTGTTGAGCATTACCGCGCTGACTGTATTCCATGCATTGAGGTCAAGGGTGCCCGTATCCAGCTAGACGACTCTCGTCGCCAGTACTATGAAGTGCCCGAGGATGGCTCGTTGCAGCGCATCATTAGTAAGTACTACGCGCCTATGCTTCTGACCAAGACTGCCAAGACAATTGTTGTCACCGTGTTCATGGCCATGTTTGCCGCAGGAATTGCGCTGCTTCCAGAAATCGAGCTGGGTCTAGATCAGCGTGTCGCTATCCCAGATGACTCGTACCTGATTCCTTATTTCAACGATCTCTACGACTACTTTGGCTCAGGCCCTCCTGTGTACTTTGTCACCAAGGAAGCCGATCTTTCGCAGCGCGCCGAGCAGAAGCACTTATGTGCTCGTTTCACAACCTGTGATCAGATGTCGTTAGCCAACATCCTCGAGGGTGAGCGTAAACGGCCTGAAGCATCCTGGATTGCGTCTCCGACGGCTAGCTGGATCGATGACTTCTTCATGTGGTTAAACCCCGATCTTGGCGATAGTTGCTGTGTGAACAACAAAGAAGCCTGCTTTGCCCACCACAGCCCGGCTTGGAATGTGACAATGGAGGGTCTACCGGAGGATGATGAGTTCATCGAGTATCTCCAGCGTTTCCTAATAGCGCCAACGACTGATGACTGCCCACTAGGTGGCCGGGCATCGTATGGCTCAGCTGTTGTTGTTGATAGCGAGAAGAAAGTCGTTAAAGCCAGTCACTTCCGCACCATGCATACGCCACTGCGTAGCCAGTCTGATTTTATTGAGGCGTATGCTGCGGCACGTCGGGTAGCGTCGGATATCTCCAAGGAAACAGGCCTCGAGGTCTTCCCTTATAGTGTATTTTACATCTTCTTCGACCAATACGCTACAATATGGTCATTGACACTTACGCTCCTTGGCTCTGCTATCGGCCTCATCATGGTTGTTGCCTCTGTGCTCCTAGGTTCCGTGGCTACGGCTGCCATTGTGTCACTGACGGTTGTCATGTCTGTAGTTGACATCATGGGCGCTATGGCACTTTTTGGCGTCTCACTCAACGCCGTTTCACTGGTTAACCTGATGATCTGCGTCGGCATCAGCGTTGAATTCTGTGCTCACATTGCACGGGCATTCATGTTCCCATCATTCACTTTCCTAGAGCAAAGCAAGCTCCGCGGCCGCGATGGGCGCGCGTGGACGGCCTTGGCCAATGTCGGTGGCTCCGTCTTCAGCGGTATCACAGTTACGAAGCTTCTCGGCGTATCTGTGCTGGCTTTTACACGCAGCAAGATCTTTGAGATCTACTACTTCCGTGTATGGCTTGCGCTCCTCGTGTTCGCAGGCTTGCATGCGTTGGTGTTCTTGCCCGTGGCCCTAAGCATTGCTGGTGGCGAGGGATACGTCGATCCGAAGAGCGAGGGCGGTCTCGAGGATGATTTGGCGAGACGTCAGGATCCCGTAGACTATTCGGATTCTGATGGCGATAGTGATGAGGACGAGGATGGCAGACATTAGATGTGTTTTGATGTCCGTAGCAACTCGGCTTATATGGCACGACCGTCGCTTTATCGAGCCAGTTCTCGGCGACGGGTAGGAATTTTTAGGGGTACTTGAGCTTTTCTTTTTTTCTTTTCTTCTTTTCTTCTCTTATTTTGTTGTTATCTGTTATGTAATCTAGTGATCTCTCCTTTCTATGTTATTCTTAGCGTTATCACGACACTAGTTATCTTATTGTTCACAGTATTCTGATCATTCTTCTTGCCAGCTGCAGAAGAAAGAGCCTCGTAGGTTTCTTTTTACCGGATTCCAAGTTGGCTTATTCATGTTAGTTGTTTTTTGAATGGTTTCATCATATAATATATCATGTTCTTTTTGTTTTTTTTTTTCCTAACTTGCTCTTTCTTGATCTCCTTTTTGAACAATATACGAATGCATTATTTTTTCATTTTGTGGTATTTTTTTTTGTCTTTTTTTCCAACTGCCGAGAGTTATTGCCGGCTTTTCAAGAGCCGTTTGGATCTCCAAATTTCTGTTGTTTGGTTTGAAAGGAGAGAAATCTGCAAGAACCAAAGATTGAAAACCTGGGGGCAAATTAACTAGGATACATAGCATATACGATTGATTATACGATAACACAGTTCGTTTTATATATATATATATCAATATTTAATTTGGAGCAACCTAAAACGGAAACTATCACTCTAGAAACATGAGCCAAGCCTTTTTTTTTTCTTTTTTTTTTTTCTTTCTATATCTTATATGTTTTATTATTGCATATTTTAGTTACGTATACATACATATAAGCTTGGATCTTGTTTCTTGTTTGGGGAACCTTTTTGGCATCTGAAATTCCTGAGGTTACTTTTTTGTGAGGGCTTAAGCTGAGAGCTTAAGCTGAGAGCTTGATATATATTATCTACTCTTATAACTATTTTCGTGGAGAAACTCGGGTTAATTGGTTTTTTTTTTTCCTAGATAAGGTTTGGGTGATACGGGATATTATATCACTCCTGTATACCAAGATGTCGGTAGTTGGGATAGTATTATAGAGATGAAGCCGGGACTTGAGGCATATAAACAAACGCCTTCAAAGTAGGATATAGTACGAGGCATTAATATAAATATACATAGATATATTCTTTTCTTTTCCGTTTCAATGTCTTTCCCATTTTCAAATATACACTAAACCCAACCTCATCATCACCCTACATTCAACATGTTGATCTCGCAAGTAGTTGCCTTTGCAGCTGCCCACGCAGCCAGTCTCTCACTCCTCGTCATCGTCACATATATCCTACGGAACTATTTCTGCCGCGGCCTACATCGTTATCCCGGGCCTAAGATTGCAGCCTTGACTGACTGGTGGCGTTTTTGGGATGTTTATAAACAACGTCCGGAAGTCACTTTGCGGAAATTGCATAGCTTGCACGGTGATGTGGTTCGCTTAGGACCGAGTTGTTTGTCGTTTGCTACGCCTCAGGCAGTCAAGGATATCTACGGATTAAACAAGGGCTATATCAAGGTACGTAGAAACGTTAAGCTTGTTAGGTCAGAAGACTCATATGGACTAGCAAAGCCCAGTTCAGCTGTCTCTATTTCACCTGTTGAAAAGTATGGGGGTCTTTGGATATGATATACTGACAACCTCATGTGTAGAGTGACTTTTATATCGTCCAGCAAAGCATCGTCAATGGCCACCGCCTCGCTTCTCTATTCAGCACGACGTCGAATGCCTTCCATGCTGCCTTTCGTCGGTGCGTGAGCAGTGTCTTTGCCATGTCTGCGCTAGTATCCTACGAGCCATTCGTCGATACCACTACTGAGCTATTTCTACAACGTACAGAAGAACTCTACACTTCTCCTTCTTCTGCCGGCACTACCGGTGCCGCTTCTCTCGTATCAGATCTAGAAGAAACTGATGCGAATAAACGAGCATGTGATTTCCCTCGCTGGCTGCAGTTTTATGCGTTCGATGTCATCGGTGAGATTACTTATAGTAAACGCCACGGCTTCGTCGAGAGAAACGAAGATGTAGACGGGATCGTTGGATATCTCGGAAAACTGTTTCTTTATGTTGCTCCGGTGCGTATTCTCTCTCTTCCCCTTCCTACTTCTAAGTTCTTCATTTGACAACCTAAACTAACACGTCTTCTCTATATATCATGACAGATCGGCCAGATTCCCTTCTTGGATCTACTCTTCCTCAAGAACCCAATATACCTTAAGCTCTCGCAATGGGGATTATTCGATAGTACATTCCCCGTAGCTAAATTTGCCCGAGCCCAGCTATCAGAGCGCGTAGAGTCTCTATCTAGCCCTACTCTTCTTCCCAAGAAGGCCTTGTCTTCTTCCTCGTCCACTCCAACAAAGCCCGATCTTCTCTCCAAGTTCCTCACCGCCCATCGAAACAACCCTTCGTTAATGACACCAACCCTTGTCCAAACCATGGCAGTCAGCATGGCCTTTGCCGGAAGTGAAACGACTGCTATCTCGCTATCAGCCGTATTCTACTACCTCCTACGATCCCCACAAACCCTAACCAACCTCTATGCCGAGCTGGATACAGCAGCTGCCAGTGGCCATTTCTCTTCCTCCTCTTCCAGCTCGTCCGAATCCGCTGTGCCGACATTCACTCAAGCCCGTGCTCTACCTTATCTCGACGCAGTCATCCAGGAATCCTTCCGTCTCCATCCCGCCGCCGGTCTACCCCTTGAACGCATTGTGCCTTCCCCCGGCGCTACTATCGACGGTCATTTCATCCCAGGCGGGACTACCGTTGGCGTATCTGCGTGGATTCTACACCAACGACCTGAAATCTTCGGCGAAGATGCTGATGTCTATCGTCCTGAACGCTGGCTCGTCGATCCAAATGCTCCAGATGCCGCTGTCGAGGAACAGAGAATTAAGACTATGAAGTCGTATATGCTTCAGTTCGGTATGGGCTCACGCACATGCATTGGTAAGAATATTAGCTTATTAGAGATCTATAAAGTAGTTCCCGCATTGCTACGTCGTTTTGAGGTATGTTGCATATAAAAGTCTGGATCGTTGTGAAAATTCATTGTGTTAACCCTATATGTATAGATAACCCTCGCGAACCCTAAGGAAGAATGGAAACTTATCAATGCATGGTTTGTAAAGCAGGAGAACTTTAACGTTCTGTTCAAGAAACGACCACTTGTAACAGCAACGGAGTGAATATCTCATGAATATATTAAAGAATCATAGTTTTAGTAGTATTAAAGAGAAAAAAAACGGGTATATATCATCTTCATCGCCATCTTAGTACATCATATCCTACCGTTCATCCAGTTGTCTATCCTCTATTATAACCCCCCCTTACCCCTCCACCCCGTAAGATACCTTGGTGAGAAGAAGAGAAAGAACAAACACTACGTGATTTGCAGATGACAAAGTTGGCGGAAAGAAAGGGAAAAACGAAAAAGAAACTACGGAGCAGGAAGCCCAACAATATACAAAGATAATGAACAGGAACATAAGAGAAATACAGAAAAGAGAAAATAATATCAGAATCAAGAAGAGTAGAGAGTATCGTCCAACGCATTAACCTAACGACCAAGAAAAAAGCCCCAAAACAAAAAAGAGAAAGAAAACATCGTAGTTTTTAGAGTAAAAAAAAAGAAGAGGGAGAACAGAAAGACAAAGACCAGAATCATACACAGCCCTGCGGTCAGTTTATTCTTTCAGTAAGCTTGCAGGAACCTGTGGCTTGACGTCGGTAATGGCACTAAGCATCCTAATGGCACAGGTTGGTCAGTAACAAAGATGCTTTTTTGGGGATCACAGCAAAGGGGAGTCAAACGCACTTGAGGTTTTGATCACGCATGTCACGATCTAGAGCATCGATGTGCTTAGCGTTAATGCGGGCTCTAGCAAGCTACACGGAGGACAGATTAGGGTTAGTAAGTGTTCTTGTATGCTATGTTGGGTGCCTTCAGCGTAGAAACTACCAGAGGGAGAGAGGGATAAAAGATACCGAGGCTAGGGCTGCCGACGATAGATCTTCGTCTTCATCGGCACCTTGTTGGTTTGTGTTGGCAGAGTGTGTGACAGCAGCCGCCGTCTCGTTCTCGTTCTCACCGTTGTTTTCGTTGTCGGCTGCTGCTTCGTCGGCCACAAAGGCATCGCTCTCTGCAATTTCTTGCAAAGCTTTTCGAAGCTACCGTTATCAGAATATCATCAATGTATGAGAGCTGAATGCCATGAACTGGGATGGATTTGGGGATGTTGATGTGTATAAGTCTCGAATAAATCAA